>QRFJ01006819.1:0-68080 GCA_006176705.1 Cocos nucifera | reverse complement strand
TTTTTTTTTTTTTTTTTTTTTTTTTTAGAAAGCAGGTAGCTCTTTCCTTAAATTCAAGTTTCTTTAATTGAAGTATATATAAACCATCAATTTTTAGTGATAATTGAATCCTCAATTTAGCCTTATAATCAAACACCTGCTGTGCTTCATTAGTGTGCATGTGCAAGTAGAAGTGCTGTTAGCCTTTAAATGACCTAAGTAGGTTGCTAATGGTCTGACCAAATAATCTGCTTCTTGACTCGCTACCATTATTAGTTAATACTTTCTAACTTTATTACTTATCCTAGTTTATTTTGCTTAAGATTCTCTTTCCCAAAATATGGTTTGTTCAAAATTTTTATTTTTATTATTATTATTATTATTTTAATAGTTTTATTATTATTATATTATATTATTTATTTAAAATTTTTTTAATATTTTTTAATTTTTTAATTTTATTTATTTATTATTATTATTATTATTAATTTTTATTTTTATTGATTTATTTATTTATATATATATATATATTTTTTGTTTTATTTTTTTTTATTATTATTTTTTTTTTATATATATATATTTTTTTTACTTTTTACCCAACTGAATTGACATTGTCCTCAATAAAAGAGTGTAAATTATGTTTATTTATTTAGCATGGGTCTTGAAGCTTATGATCCTTCTCCCGCTTTTTGGTTCTCCAACTTAGCCTAAAAAAAAATAAATAAATAAATTAGATTCAAGAAGTATTGGGTTGCCTCCCAATAAGCGCTAAGTTTATTGTCTTCAGCCAGACAAGATGCAGTTTAATTCATTGTGGTTCTATTAATTGCACTTGATCAATATTTCGATGTAATGATATCCCTTCGATATATGGTTTAAGCCTTTGGCCATTTACCTTAAAAAAATTTTTAGTCCTGGGATCATAGAGTTTAATTGCACCATGTGGGAATACATGATTAACTATATAAGGTCCATCCCATCTGGATTTTAGTTTTCCAGGAAATAATCGAAGCCTTGAGTTAAATAACCAGACTTGTTGATTTGGCTCAAAGGTTTTTCTTGAAATATGTTTATCATGGAAGGCTTTCATTTTTTCCTTATAAATTTTTGAATTTTCATAAGCTTCTTGCCTTAATTCTTCTAATTCACTTAATTGTAACATCCGATTGGAACCAGCTTTGTTTAAATTGAAATTTAATTATTTTATTGCCCAATATGCTTTATGTTCAAGTTCTACCGGAAGGTGACATGCTTTTCCATAGATTAATCTATAGGGAGACATTCCAATGGGGTTTTATAAGCTGTCCTATAGGCCCATAATGCATCATCCAATCGATCTGACCAATCTTTTCGATCAGGCCTAATAGTCTTTTGTAAGATATTCTTGATTTCCCTATTAGAGACTTCTACCTGACCACTTGTTTGCGGATGGTATGGTGTAGCTATCTTATGTGTCACCCCATATTTTCGTAATAAAGTTCTAAATTGATGATTTGTAAAATGGGTACCCCCGTCACTAATGATAGCACGTGGAAATCCGAACCTGGAAAAGATATTCTTCTGAATAAATTTTAGGACTACTTTATGATCATTGGTTCGAGTTGCTATTGCTTCAATCCATTTAGAAACATAATCAACAGCTACCAAAATGTATTCAAATCCATTGGAAGGTGGAAAAGGTCCCATAAAATCAATTCCCCATACATCAAAAATTTCAACCACTAAAATGGGGTTCAAAGGCATCATGTCTTTCTTTGAAATATTCCCTAAGGCTTGACACTTAAAACACTCCTGACTAAAAGTATGGGCATCCTTAAATAATGTTGGCCAATAAAAACCACTTTGTAACACTTTGGCCGCAGTTTTTCGTCCAGAAAAGTGTCCTCCACAAGCAAGAGTATGACAAAATTGTAAGATACTCCATTGTTCAGATTCAGGAACACATCTACGAATGATTTGATCAGCACAAATTCTAAAAAGCTCAGGATCTTCCCAAAAATAATATTTGATTTGAGCAAAGAATCGATCCTTTTCATTCTTAGACCAGCCATCAGGAATTTGTCCTATGACTAAGTAATTGACAATATTTGCAAACCAAGGAGTCTTTGTATGTGAAACTGTTAACAATTGTTCATCTGGAAAAGATTCTCTGATTGATACAGGTTCATTATCTTTCACTAGGATCCTAGACAGATGGTCTGCTACAACATTTTTAGATCCCTTCTTATCTCGAATTTCAATGTCAAATTCTTGTAACAGTAAAATCCATCTAATTAATCGTGGTTTAGCATCTTTCTTTGAGAGCAGGTATCTCAAGGCTGAATGATCCGAGTAAATTATGATTTTTGATCCTAATAAATATGATCTAAACTTTTCTAGGGCAAACACAATGGCTAGCAACTCTTTTTCAGTGGTGGTATAATTCATTTGTGCTTCATTCAGAGTTCTACTAGCATAATAGATCACTACAGGACATTTGTTTACCCTTTGGCCTAGGACAGCTCCTATGGCAAAATCTGAGGCATCGCACATAATTTCAAAAGGTAGTGACCAATTAGGAGGTTGTATGATTGGAGCTTTGGTCACAGCTTCTTTTAAAATTTCATAAGCTTTAAGACAATTTTCATCAAAGTTAAAAGAAACATCCTTAGCAAGGAGATTACACAAAGGACGAGAAATTTTAGAGAACTCTTTGATGAAGCGACGATAGAATCCTACATGACCAAGAAAAGATCGAATTTGTTTGACAGAAGTGGGAGGAGGAAGTTTAGAAATTAGTTCAACTTTAGCTTTATCTACCTCAATCCCTTTCTTGGATACTATATGTCCTAAAACGATCCCTTCTTTGAACCATGAAGTGGCTCTTTTCCCAGCTTAACACTAGATTAGCCTCAATACATCGTTTTAATATTTTCTTCAAATTGTTGAGACAACTCTCAAAAGATTCTCCAAAGACCGAAAAGTCATCCATGAATATTTCTAAGAAATCTCCTATCATGTCTGAAAATATTGACATCATGCACCGTTGAAAAGTTGCAGGTGCATTACATAATCCGAATGGCATTCTACGAAAAGCAAAGGTTCCATAAGGACATGTAAAGGTGGTCTTTTCTTGATCTCCTGGGTAGATTGCTACCTGATTGTATCCCGAGTATCCATCTAAAAAGCAAAAGTATTGTTGGCCTGCTAGTCTTTCTAGGATTTGATCGATAAAGGGTAAGGGAAAGTGATCTTTTCGGGTGGTTGTATTGAGTTTTCTATAATCTATGCAGACACGCCACCCAGTGGAAAGTCGTGTTGGTACTAAGTTTCCATGTTCAGTGCGGACAACCGTAAGTCCAGATTTTTTTGGAACAACTTGTGTAGGACTCACCCAGTGGCTGTCAGAGATAGGATAAATAATTCCAGCATCTAACCATTTAATTACTTCTTTCTTGACTACTTCTTGCATGTTAGGATTAAGCCTTCTTTGCATCTCTCGAGTTGGTTTGGCATTATCTTCTGTATAAATATGGTGCATGCATATTGACGGACTAATTCCTTTTAAATCGGCAACGGTCCACCCTATGGCCTCTTTATATGTTTTTAGAATATTTACCAATTGGTTTTCCTGTTCAGTAGTTAAGTTGGAAGCAATTATTACTGGTAGGGTTTTCTTTGATCCTAAAAATACATACTTAAGTGATTCAGGTAAAGGTTTTAGTTCAAGTTGTGGTGGGGCCTGAATTGAAGGACGTAGTGGTTCAATTTTTCGCTCAGGTAAGGGCTCAATTTTCACTGACCAAGGTAATGAATGTGATGGTTGAGGTAAATTAAGCAGGGTATTTACTTCCTGGGTTTGAGTATCTTCAGTGGGTTCATCATCTTGTAGTAAATCTAAGGAGGAATTAGATTCAACTATTTCATCTATCTGATTGATTACAAAGCAGTCTTCCTCCTCTTGGGTGTACTTTGGGGTATTAAAAACATTAATTCTTACTTTTTGATTCCCAAAAGAAATATCCATAGCTCCCGTTTTACAGTTGATATTGGCATTCGCGGTTGCTAAGAATGGACGTCCTAAAATTATGGGATTTTGGTTCAGCTCTTGGGATGGTTCCATGTCAAGTATGAGAAAGTCTACAGGAAAATAACATTTATCTACTCTAACTAGAACATCCTCAATTAAACCACGCGGTGTTTTTATAGATCTATCAGCTAATTGCAAAATGACTGACGTGGGTTTTAATTCTCCAATCCCAAATTTTTCATAAACCGAGGTTGGAAGGAGGTTTACACTAGCTCCTAAGTCTAGTAATGCTCGGTCAAAGGTTATACCTCCAATAACACATGAAATTAAGGGTGCACCAGGATCTTTCATCTTTTGAGGTATTGGATTTAACAGGACCGCACTTACATCCTCGGATAGCATAACTCTTTTGGTGGTTCGTGGCTCACGCTTTTGGGTACAGAGTTCTTTAAGAAATTTAGCATAGGCTGGAACATGCTGAATTGCATCGATGAGGGGTAAATTAATATGAACTTGTTTAAATAGTTCCATTAGCTCCTTGTTGCGTGTTTCTTGCTTTTTGCGAGAAGAGCCTGCTTCTAAGGCCGAAGGGAACGGGGCTTTGGGTTTATATGTCTCAGCTAATTCATCTGTTCTCTTCTTTTCTTTATCCATCTTATCAGTGTCAGTACCAGTCATTAAGCTCAAGTTCTTCTATATGATTATCCTCTTCTTCAAATTTCTCATCTTGGCTAACATCAGTATTGGCCTCTATCACCTGGTCTTGATATGGGTCCTTAAGAATCCTACCACTTCTAAGTTCAGATATTGCTTTGGCATTTTCTAATTGGGGGTTCTTAGGTGGAATGTTAGATGGATGAGTAAATCCAGGTGGTTGATAGACATTGGATGGATTATTTTTAGGATTTGCAATTGGTTGGCTTGGTAATTGACCCGGTTCTCTCCTCATGCTAGACTCAGCTATTTGTCCTATTTGAGCTTCTAGTCTGGCGATTGATTGTTGTTGGCTTAGAATTAATTGTTGAAGTTGATTGAATTTATCGTCGGCTAGATTGGTCTGTTGAGGAGGTGGGTATGAGGGTTGATTATAATGTAGTGGTTGAGAAGACTGACTAGGCTGACCCTTATTATAGGCATAGTTCTGGTATTGGGGCCTATTTTGATAATTCTGAACTGGTGGGATTTGGGTCTGAGCCTGAGTTTGTTGTGGTTTCCAAGAGAAATTAGGATGGTTTCTCCAACCAGGATTATATGAATTTGAATATGGGTCATTAAGTGGTTTTGAGTAACCTTGAGCAGCTTGGACTTGTTCTTGGATAAGAGGTGGTAATTGTGCAACCGTGGGACATTCACTTACATGATGTGTTGGGCTAGCACAAATAGAGCAAATCACTTGATAATTAGAAGCTGGTGTGTATTGTGCAGGGGATTGTTGACCTAAGTTTAGGAATTGATCTAATTTCTGTGCAATAAGGTCGACTTTATCTAATTTTTGTGCTATTATGTTCAAATCTGCCTTAGAATTGAGTTCCGAAGTTTTGATCTCATAAATTCCTGCCCGTTTTTGTTGAGAAATTGATCTTTCATAAGAAGATAATGAAGCATGGTTAATAGAGTTTTCACTTAAAGTTTCAAACAAGGTATAAGCTTCATCCTCACTTTTGCTCATGAATGCACCTCCACAGGATGCATCAACCATCTGCTTATATTGATCTCCTAAACCTTCATAGAAAGCTTGTACAATTTGCCACTTAGATAGACCATGGTGTGGGCATTTTCTAAGGAGTTCCTTAAGTCTTTCCCATGATTCATGAATTTGTTCCCCTGGAAGCTGAGCAAATCCCGTGATGGCTCGCCTCATGGTATTGGTTCGTCCTATGGGATAAAATTTCTTAAGAAATTCATGTTGCATCTCTGCCCATGTTTGAATTGTTCTTCCTAATGTGCCAAGCCAGTACTTGGCTTTATCTTTTAATGAGAAAGGGAACAAGGTCAGTCTAAGGGCATCATCAGAAAAATTCTGAATTTTTACCGTAGAGCAGATTTCTAAGAACTCATCCAGATGTTTGTAAGGGTCTTCATTGGCATTCCCATAAAAAGATGGGAGCATCTGGATTGTGGTCGACTTAATCTCATAGTGACTAGCAGGGATATCAGGTATGTGGATGCAAGTCGATGGGTTGTAGGTGGAAGGAATAAAGTATTCCTTCATCTGCCTAGGTGGTTCTTCACGATTTCCAGCCATTTGATTATCTGGTCTTAAATGAATTAGTCTTTCAATTTCAGGATCTGGTTTAACTAGGTCAGGTAAAAGTGATCTTCTACCGTGCATGTACTAGTGCAATTTGATATATGGTTCAATTTTTTTTTTTTTTAAAATTATTATTATTATTTTTTTAATTTATTTATTTTTTTAAGAAAAGAAGAGAGAAAGAAAGAAGAGGAAAAATCCTAAAGAATCTTAAATCTGGAGAAGATAGGGAGGAGTTAATTTTTATGTTAGATATTATTTGGCAAACAAGTTAGGCAATCAATCCTGACTAAGAGTTATCCTAGATCTAGACAGCTCCTAACTGCCAAGATCACCTTCAAGCCCTCCAAATAGAGGATTAACCAATCAACTGGCCAGGTAAGTGTAAAGTCGGTGGGAGTCCCTCCGTTGCTTGCCTTAGACACCAATTGTGCTTGGCCAGGTAAGCGAACAGAACCAATTAAGTAACCACCTTCTTTCGGGCCCAATCGTCCCTGAACCACTTTCCTAGACACCAGTCAAATTGATTAATCCTAACTTGGTTCAACTCTTAGGATTTCTTGTCCTATTGAGCTCGAATATCCTTAAAGGTTAATGTCTAATTGATTTTAAGATTTAAGGTTTGGGTTAATGCAGGATGCTGGTTGGTTGTTTGTGGGCTAAGGAAGGGTGATCAAATCCCCACCTTATCTTGTTTAATGGGTTGTGCCCTTAATTTGGTTTAATATGAAATATGCAAAAAAAAAAAAAATTCCAATCAAAGAGTTCTATGCAATTTAAACTAATTAATTAAATTATAAAAAGGCTTACCTTGACTCCAGCAATCACCAAAAATAAGAATAAAAACTAATATGATGGATGCTCTAAATAATTAGGGTTTCTAATCTTGTGATGAGATTTTTAATTAGGTTTATGTAGGTAATATTTTTAATTAATTTAAAATAAAGCAAATATTAAAAATAAAGAAAGAGATTTAGGGTTTAGGAATGATCTCACCGAATAGGATTGAGAGTTTTGTTCAATAGTAAAAATAAAGAAATTTTAATTTTTTATGCCTCCCCGGCAACGGCGCCAAAAACTTGATAGGGACACGATGCTGTCGTTAAGACACCGTGTTTATCAATTTAAATCCGACTCTTTACTTTTTAAACTAATTAAAAATTATGAAGAAAGTGGTGAGTCGGGTCGAATCCACAGAGAGGCAATGATTTATTTCTAAAATCTTTGATTTTTTTTTTTTTTAAGAAAAGAAAGCAAAGATTAAAGTCGAAAAATAGATCTATAAATAAAAATAGAATTTAAATTATGCAAAAATAAATTTGATACTAAGATCTACTATTTAGATCTTAGCAACTACTTATAGTAAAATTAAAGAGCAATAAAGAACAAATAATTTAAAGAGCTAGAATTGAAAAGAATAATGAAACTTTCTTTATTAAATTTAAAACTAAGATGCAGAATTTAAATACAAGAAATTAAAGAAAATTCAGAATTTTAATACAAGAAATTAAAGGAAAAAAAAAAAACTAGATGAAGATCGCAGATCGGCGTAGGCATGAAGATGGCGTAGAAGACCGGCTCTTCTTCTCAGCAGCACCGCAGCTTTGAAGCAACCTTTAATCCCGAGCTTGACTTCCACCCTATACCTTAGCTTCTCTTCCAACCCTCCTCCTTTCTTAGAGGCTTAGGATCCTTTTTATAGAGCTAGAAGAGGTAGATATTTATTTCTAAAAGCAATATGGGACTAATTCCCTTTGTAATCGTAAAAATTTGAATAAAATTTGAATAAAAACAATCCTGTTACGTCTCTGGTAAATCTGGTAAAATCAGGCTATCCGATAGGAATCGAACGGTTCAAAAATCGTCAAAATCGGATGCCTATCAGCCCAGATCAGCTCGAATTGAAATACTGGCCGTCCGATCGCGCTTGATCGAGGAAATCTGGCCGCAAATCGCGCTTCGGGAGTCCTGATCACCGCCGGGAGCGTTCTGGACCGTCGGATCGAAGCTGGAATCAGGCGCTGCCGTTTGATGGTGATCCGAGTGAAATTGGCAACCGAAAAAAATGCTGACCGTCCGATCTTAACCGCAATCAACCGCAGCCGTCCGATCGCGCAATTACTGTTCCCATGGACCGCGTAGACCGGCCGCACCGCACACCGCAACCAATCAACGCTTCTGTCACCGAGTGAAATGACCAGATTGCCCTGTGAGCCGCGATAAAATTTTGTAGACCCTTTAAGGGTCTAGGTCCACCACGTGGCAGGCTCTGATTCGCCGGATTTTGCTGAGCTGGCGGTCCACGCCTGGATCGTAGACCGGCTGATGGCTTCAATGACTGAGTCGGCTTTGATGGCTCGGCTTGCTTGGTGGCTCGGCTTGGCTTGGTGGCTCGGCTTGCGGAGCCGGTTGAGCCGTTTTCTTTTTTTTTATTTAATTTTTATTTATTTTATATTTTTTTAAAAATTCATATCTTTTTCATTTTAGCTCCGTTTTACTTGAAATTTATTTCGTTGTGATCAAAAAAATGAGCTCTTTCTATTTAATAATAAAATTTTATTTTTTAATTTTTATTATTTTTTATTATTTTTTAATTAATTTTTTAATTAATAAAAATATAAATTTTTCAAAAATTATATATAAATTAATTATTAATTCTTAAAAATTAATATCAATTAATTGATAAATTAATACTTTTATTGGTGAATTTATGATGCTTATCACACCCCAATAAGATGGGCTCGTAGTAAAGAAAGTTTTCTTCTCTCTCTCCAATTCGTTGTGCCTTTACAAAATCTACGCTAGGCTTCTAAGAATCACAAAATTCTAGATGGTAATTCATGAAAAAATTAGGTCAAAATTTATTTTATATAAGGAGATATAGAGGAATCCTTGACTAGGTCAAATACATAGTCAAGGGTTATCCAAATAGGGCTAGATTTGGGGCGCCCAACTCTTGAGCACCCTCTTCTTTATTTTTGCATGGACTACCAGGGAATGTTGCATAAAAAGGCTTCTAAAAGTAAAAAAAATTTGAGAGGAAAAATAGGGATGTGGACGACACAAAATAGGAAGGAGTTTTGGTTTCTCAAAACTCTATCTCATAGAGTTTAAATTAACTCAAACTCTTCTTTTGACTTGATCACAATATCTAAATGCCATATTTGAGATAAAGAGAGTAATGGGGGCATGCATGAACATCTAAAGAGAAATATTTTCATAAAAAAATCCAACAAAAATGGCATGGAAGGCATTGGGGCTAAGGTGGCGCATGGAGATAGGAGTCCAAGTCTCACTAGGACTCCTAGTTTGACTTTGTCCAACTTGATCCTTAGACCAAATTAAATTAGGATTTAATTAACCCAATTAGATTAGGTCTTAGTCAAACTAATAATCTAATTAAATTTAATTTAATTTTTAAATCAAATTAGAAATTAGGTTGATACAAGTCCTAATTGAACTAGGACTAGTTCTTCCTTGTAATTTGCTCATCCAATAAACCAATTGGACTTGATCCAATTAAGCCCAAATCAAATCTAATTAAATTATATTTAATTAAACTTAATATCAATCCTTCAGCTTAACCAAATTAAGCTAATTAGCAATAAAATTGCTAATCGATCCTCCTGCAACACTTGCACTAGGCCAAATATTAATCATATTGAATATTTAATCCTAGAACGATTCTTAATCATCGATCAACCATTCGATAAGCTTGAGAACTCTTATGTATATAACCTCATAGGTCCAAATCTAAGCCGATAGCATAGGAATAAATTTTTATACCAATTGAAGTGACCATCTAGCAATGGTACTTGATGGTTGGATAGGTCGAATGTGTAGAACAACATCCTTAGAATCTATATGGATATAGTTTTTTATATAATTCATCTCCTTGATCAAAATGCTTGTAGGATATTTCAGAGTTTAACTATCAATCCTGATTAGGTTATCCACATTGTATTCGAAAATATCAAATCTATCTCATGGATTATCCTGACCAAGGTTTTTGCTATATTGAAATCTAATGATGCATTCTTCTCCAACTCTTGGAGTGGTCAATACCATCTTGATCACTCACCAACTTTACAAGTACTTGACTGTGCTAAAAAATCTTCCATCATTGAATCAAAAATTTATTTAGTGCGATATCAAAGCACAGTGAGTTGCTTGCAAGCCACTGTGGTGGTCTCAGATTTAAGAGATACTTATATCTATATCCCATCAGAGTAATTCTCGATATTAGAATACTCTAGAGTTGGTCATATTTAATAACAATGTATCCATACATCTCACTTGTATACCACACCAATATCTCCATATTTTTTGGTTAAGAGAACAACCAACCCATATGGCATACAATGACCTATGCTCGATAAATGCTGTCGTCCTTATTAACAGTATTTCATTTGGTCGTGAACAGTTTAAGGATTAATTGATAAATCTTCTTTTTATCAAAGCTAAATAGTCCTAAGGACTTCATCACAACAATGGAGTTCATTAGAATATGTAGACTTTATGATGAAAATACCAAAAATATATTTTATTTAATAATGAATCAATTATAATTATAAAATAGCACAACCATCAACAGACTGATGATTGACTTTGGGACATGTTTTTCAACACACGGTGCCAAACTCATTTAGGTTCATCATAGGATTTCTATCTCTATGCATCATGGTCGAGGTCCGACCTATGATTTCTTTATTTGAGAACTATTTTACTTTCAAATGCCACCCCACCGCCAAAGACTGATGGTACGTATCTTTCCAATTCAGTAAGAAGGGTTTGCTTAAGCGTGCCTCCTCTTCAGTTCATAACTAAAAGTAGAGATTCTTCTTCATCTCATGCCCCCTCCTAGAACTAGGGTTGCCCTCTTAGGAGAATTTGAGAGATTCGATCCACTGAGCCCTCGAGCTAGAAAGGGAGGATAGAGATTTGGTTAATAAGCTCAAAGACTACTAAGCTACCCTTATATCCAGTCTACTAGATGATCAGATCTTATTTAACTTTGAGCTTAATCCTCTTAATATGATAGATAGATTTTCATATCTCAATGACTTCATGTTATGCTCTCTTTTGACCTTAATCTTTATTATTGCAGAAATGACTCCGAAATAATGGAGCTGCCTGACCCAAGGGATCAAAACCCTCAGAAAAAAGGATGGTCATGGAGAGGAGCCATCGAAAAGGGTCAAGCTTAGGAAAACAAGCTCAATCGCGTCGACCCAAACCATGGCTACTCTAGAAACCACCAAGGTCGTGCCAAGCCCAACCTTGCCCGATGAGGCTGACACCCTCCTACTCCCCGAGCAGGGAAGAGCAACTAAGAAAAGAAAGAAGGCCATTGCCAGGAAAGTCAAGAGGAATGCCGATAGGTCTGACGGCAATAGCTCTCGTCATGAGTAGGGTTCCTTAAACGACTGGAAACTCATCCACACTTTGATGGATGGGAGCGTCCTTCCCCATAATGCAGAGAAAATGATCCGGAAGGATGATGAGGAATGATTCAAAGAATCCTTCATGGCCTTCCTCGAGGTAACCGATCTCTTTTGAGTCTTGGTTGAGTGTCGATATACTCTAGAGCCATAACTCACATTTTACTATCCACAGCTGGGTTATTACTTGTATGCCCACTTGGAGGCAACGAACCTCCACAAGGCCGAGGCTTCGAGGACTATCCAAGAAGCCCAAGTGGAGATGAAGAAGGTCCAGACTAAGGTTGAAGGTTTGAGAGAAGCTTCAAGGTCTCATTTCATCGAGGTCGAGCACCTTTAAGAAGCATTGCAGAGGGAGGAGTAAGCATCGATGGGGTTGAAGACCACCTTGGCACTGGAGGAGGACAAATGGAAAAAAGTTGAGGAAGTGGTCGATGTAGAGAAGAAGCAAGCTGTCGAAGTCTTCATGTTCTCCAAAGCAATGGAGGATGTCAAAATTGCCTTCACTTAAGAGGCCTTTCTTGAAGGATTTGAGGTCTGCTTGAAGAGGGTCGCCAAGAGGTTCCCTAACATGGACCTCGACTTTTTGATTGAAGAGCTTGGCGATGAAGTAGAACCTTTCCATGTTGGTGTTGCTTCTCCAGTCAATGGATTTGATGCTAAAACCTCTAATCCTACCACTGCAGTTCCAAAGCCTGTCCCTAAACCAAGAGTCACCAAGGATGCACTGACCTCACTGCTGCCCCACCTTCTAAGGTTGAAAATCTTTGATAGTTGTATTTTTTTCTTCTTTTTCTTTTATGTACTCGAAATATTTTGAGCAATGAAGATAAATTTTTCTTTATATTTTATGCCATGACATGTCTATTATTTAGAATCCCACTAGCAAAGGTAGTCATGATTCGTCGCCACTTGCCAAGGCCGCACCACTGCCTCGAGACCTCCCTCTAAAATCTATCATTAGAGACTTGCAGAAGGAGGTTCATTAGACTAAAGAGAAGTTGAAGAAGGTAAAGGGTGAACTTTAGAAATTGGAGAAGCATTATTTGAAAGCAATGATGCTGAGATCACCCACCTTCGATAAGTCCAAAGAAAGGACTCTATGGAGTATATCAAAAACAAGCACCTTTTGATCGATGAATTGGAATGAGTGAAGAAGTTTGGTAGTGAGAAGGTTTGGACTGTAACTGCCAAAGTTGGTTCCCTTGAGGCCGAACTTCAAGATTCGAAAGAGAAAATTAGGCAGTTGGAGAGCAGTTCAGCCTAGGACTAGAGTCAGGCGGAGCTCAATTCAGATTGGTCGAAGAAGCTTTCCAACCTCCAAGTGCAATTGAAGGATATCGAGCAATTGTACAATTCCCATCGAATCGGTTGGCATGAAGAGATCGAGGGTTATAATAGAAAACTTAATAGGATGAACTCCGAAGTTATATGGCTTCAAAAATAATTGGCAGACAATGCCCAGACCAGCTCAAGTGCACATCCAGATGAATTCGCCACTTTGAAGGATGCTCTCAAAAATTTTATCATAAAATTTGAGGGTGCAGAGAGGGAACTTCATGATTTAAAAGTTTAGATGGTCTACCAAGAAGGCTTGGTGAAAGATGCCAAAGCCAAGTCGGCGATTCTTAGGAAGAGGCTGAGATGGAGGAAGAGTCACATAGGTGGGAGAGGAAGATGAGGAAGAGCCTGGCGACGAGATAGAAGCTTGAAGAGAGAATAAAGGGCTTGGAACTCTCCCTTGCAATGGTTGGGATTGGTAGGCCAAAGTCTAATTCTGAGTAAGACCTCATTTTTTTTTGTAATAGGTCCTACTGATTCATGTGATAACCTTTATTTTAAATGAAATGAAGCTTCTTTCATTTGTCTATTTGTCTTTCACCTTAGCTCACCACTTGCCAGTTTACTCTATTTTCTCGTTGTGTCTGATCTTGATGTCGTCCCAAGATTATGGCTTTTATTTTGTATTTTAGGTATCTATCCTCCTACTCTTATCAAGGTTGCTGGGGTAAAAAAGGGCCATTGAAGGGGCCTCTTCTCAACATCACTAGCTTAAGAACCGGAGGTCTTCAAATCCTTGTTAAGATGAGATTTGTTAGAAATATGCAGGGTTTCATACTTGAATTTTAAAATATTTTTGAAATAAAATATAGCAAAAAATATAGATTAAACTATTTAATCTACAAAAGCATGTAATCAAATTACTAAACCCTATATCTAGGATCTATAACATGTTATAATGCATTCTTAAATCTAAAAATAAATATTTTGGTATTGATCAAATCAATACCCAAGATCTAGAAAAATTCTAGATCTAAATTCTAGATCGCATCTTGGTGAGAAAAGAGATCAAATCTCTTACCTTCACATGGGTTGAGAACTTTATGGTTAGTTTTTGTTATTGCCTTTGGAGCTGTACATATGTCTAGCCTCTATAGAAAATCCACACAAGATTGCAATACAAATTGGAGGTTCGTCAAACCAAGATTTGCTCGAAGTACTAGCTTCTCGCAGATCTCTCCTAATGGTTAATCTAAAAATTATTCTTTGGATCTCTTGGACATTCTAAGAGATGAAGAATAAGAGGAGGAATAAGAAAGAAATCCAATCCTTGGATCTCCCAAAAATTAGAAATTAAAGACAAGAAAAAACATCCTAAGAGAAGATAGATGTTCTTTTTCAGGGCATCAATGATAGATGTCCTAAAAACATCTCTATGTTAGGACAAGAGGAGACCTTCTCCTCTAGATTTTTCTCATATATCTAGATCTTACACTTTCTAATTTTTTTCATAGAAAAATCTCATAAAAATATGGAGAAGAAGGATTCTCAAAGAAACCCTAAGAGAAGACCTTCTTCTCTTCTTCTTCTTTCATCAGGACATGATCAGATCATGCTCAAAAATGATCCTCATGCCCCAACATCTTGGATCATAGATCTCCATGCCCTCTTCTTCTCTCCCTCTTAGACTTTTATCACATAAAAATCATATAAAATAAATAAGAGGAAAATACTTAAAAGAAAAACAAAGAGAAGACAATCTTCTCTTACCTTTGTGCCTTCAAGACATCAACATTTGATGTCTTAATTGAAGCCCTTCCTCCATGAATCTTAGCACCCAAAACCTCCACACCAATCCTCATTTTTCTTAGGTTTTTACTATGGAAAACATAGGTGTTTTGATGCCATCCTCCTATCTAATAGGAGGTGCCACAAATATAGGGAAGACTAGGTCAAATGACCTAGTCAAACTTGGAAATTATGGGGCATCCAACTCTTGGACTCCCCTTCCCCTATTTTTATTGTGTGGAGACTAGGAAACCATGCACAAAAAAGAAATAAAGTGGTGACAAAATAATAGATGGGCATGGAGAAAATTGGCGTAATAGAGGGGAAGGAATTTTGGTTTCATGGGACTCTTTCTCATCTTGCCACGCTTGACCAATTCAAACAAGATTCCAAATACATATATTAATTGCCAAAACCATCTGATTAAGGGGTGTGGAGAGGAATCTTAAGCATGGAAATAAGTCATGCTAACTTCTATAAATAAATTGTGGGCATGGAGATTTTTGGCGCTAGGAAAGGAGGAGTCCTAGTCTAACTAGGACTCTCCTATTTTGACTAGGTCAAAGCCATCTTAAATCTAATTTAAAACTCATTTAAATTAGATTTTAGTCAACCTATTTAATAAAAAAATTTAATCTAATTAGAAGCCTAATTAAATTAGATTTAAATTTAATTTAATTTTTAATTAAATTAGAAATTAGATGTACTCAAGTCCTAGTTGAATAGGGACTTGTTCTCCCTTGCAATTGGCTTATCTAATAAACTAATTAAACTTAATTCAATTAAGTTCAAATCAATTTTAATTGAATCTAATTTAATTAGATTTGATCTCAGTCTGATTGCTCAATCAGATTGAGTCAATTAGTAATCTAATTACTAATCGATCCTCCTACAATACTTGCATTAGGTCAAACGTTAATCGCAATGAATGTTTGACCTTAGAATAATTCTTAATTATCGATTAACCATTTGATCTGATTACAACTTCTAATGTGTATGACCCCACAGATTTGAACCTAAGTCAGTAGCATAGGAACTAATTTCTATACCAATCAAAGTAACCATCTAGCAATGGTTTCCGATGTCTGGATAGGTCGAATGTATGCAAAGCAACATTCTTAGAACCCTAGCCCATGGTTACCATATAATTCATCCCTTTAAGCAATAATGCTCAAGATGATTTCGAGTATACTTTCAACACTCATACAAGTCATCTCTATTATATGTCAAAACTTTGTAAATCCCGTGACTCCTCACGAGGATTATCCAGGCCTAGATTTTGCTAAATTAAAACACAATGAGTCATTCTCTTCCTGAAATTAATTAAGAGTAGTCAATCTCATCTTGACTCACACACTGACTCTACAAATACTTGACTATATCCAAAAATCTTTCAAACCTATATTAAAAATACAGGCAATCTGGCACCAAAGTATAGTGAGTTGCTTGCAAGTCATCATGGTGATCTTAGGTCGAAGGGATACTTATACCCATTAGCCTTAGCTAGCTACTCTTGACAGTAGAGTGCTATATTGATCATGTTTCATGCAGATGTACTCCTACATCTCACCTGAATGCCATTTTAATATCTCCATACCACTTGGTTACAAGGACAATCAATGCATATGGCATACAGTGACTTATACTCGATAAGTTATCATCCTTATTTATAACTTACCATTTGATCATGAACAGTTTAAGTACCATCTAATAAATCCTCTTTTATCGATTGATTGTGGTTCTAAAAACTTCATCATAATTTAGGAGTTCATTTAAGAAAGATAGAACTTTTATAATGAACCAACCAAATAACTATTATTACTAGATAATTCATATACTAATTCCAATAATCTACCTCTTAGATGATTGGCTTTATGATACATTTTTGAACAACTCCCACTTGGACTAATGTGAGCTTAGAAGTAGCACTCCCAAGACTTGTAAACATGAGAAGATAGGTCATGGAAAAATGGGAGCGAGCCAGAAGAAGAATCAGTCTCAATAGTAAAGTTCAAAAATTGGGCCGGCTCACTCTGAGATTGAGCCGACTCAGTTGAAAATTGGGTCAGCTTAGTCCAGGATTGGGTCAACTAGGTCTTAGAAAAAAATCTAGACAAAGAGTAGCATTTTTGGGCTATTGGCACGGTACATAACTGGGTCGGCTTAGTCTGAGACTGAGCCGACCCAGTCGCAGGTTAGCCAACTCAGTCTGAAACTAGGCTGGCTCAATTTTTGTGGGTTATTATTTTATGTACGTGGATTATTTGGATTTGAAAAGTTTTTCTATGAGCTTGGGTTTGACCCTTTGTAATGTATATATACTGAAAACATGTCAAGATTGTAAAAGTGCTGAAATATACTGAATAAAAGTTCTTTTCTTTCAAAAATCTCTTCACCTCTTCTTCTTTATTTCTTGATTTATTTAATCATGATTCTGTAGAGATCTCAAAGAAGTACTTTCTTATTGCTTAGCTAATTACCGACGGCCACACCAATCCGTATTGGAAGAGTGTTTATTTTCAACATTTGATATCAGAGCGGTGTTGTGTAGAAGGAAGGAAGACACCTAGGATTTACTACATCTAAGATCTGTTGCACCAGATTTTATCCTAAAACTTTTAGTTTGCTTCGTGGTTGTCTCTAGATTGAGGTGGAGATTGTTTACACGAAGGAACAGTGATACAGAAGATTAGAAAGAAGATCTAGGGCTAGTTAGATCTTCTGTGAAGGATAGTTTTACTAGTGTGCAATCGTGAAGGGTGTTAGGAATCTGTGCTTGACTTGTTTGAAGTCATGGGATCAAGTGGATTCAATGTAGATTTTAAGAAGTTCGACGGTAAGAAAAACTTTACCTTATGGCAGCAAAGAGTAAAGGACTTATTGGTTTAGTAGAGGATTAATAAGGTCTTGACAAAAGAAAGGCCGAAAAAGATCAGTGCTGACGATTGGGAAGAGTTAGAGGAAATTGCTTTTAGCACAATTTGGATGTTCTTGGTCGAATAGGTTTTGCCTAAGGTTTGCATAGAGACTATGGCAAAGGGGCTCTGGGAGAGATTGGAGAACACATACATGGGGAAGAACATGATGAACAAGCTATGGTTGAAGAAATAACTGTATAGTCTGAGGTTGCCCGAAGGTGGAGATCTTATTGCACATATCCAAAGGTTCAATCAGGTATGTTCTGAGGTGATGAGTTCTGATGTGAAGATCGATGAGGAGGATCGAACATTACTGCTATTATATTCTCTCCTAGGTTTGTATGATGGTCTCATAACAACTCTAGTTTATGGAAAGAAGACCCTAAACTATGAAGAGGTTGTTGGTATGCTTAGATCAAATGAGCAAAGAGAGAAGATTTGCAAGGGAGACCCTAAGTTTGAGATCTTGGCTGTGAATGAAAGATTGGGAAGATCAAAGAAGAAGACAAGAGAAAAATCTAAGGGTAGGTCAAAGTCTCATGATCAAAGGAAGCTGACATTGAAATATTATAAATATCATCAATCTGGATACCTGAGGAGAGATTATCCCCTTTTGAGATAAAAAAAGAAAAGGCCAGCAAGGGAGATGATACAGCTTCTATGAGCAGTGGAGAAGACCTAGTAGTTGTATCAGATGGATCCATAGAGTGTGATACTATGTGGATATTAGATTCAGCATACTCACACCACTATATTTCTCATCGAAAGTGGTTTATCACCTACTAGAAGGCTGATGATTGAAGTGTCAGTTTGGAGATGATCATCCATGCAATGTAGCTAGAATTAGCTCTATCAAGATGAGGATGTACGTTGGGATCATTCAAATATTATCAAATGTCAGGTATGTACCAGAATTGAAAAAGAATTTGATTTCTTTGGGCTACTTGGAGGAGTAGGGTTATGCTTTTAGTAGCCAGACTGAGAGTGGATGTCTAAAAATTTTTAAGAGAGCTTTGATGGTGATGAGAGGTAGAAGACTAAACAATAATCTTTACAGAATGAAAGGCTCAGTGGTAAATGATAGTGCAAAGGTACTAGCAGCAGCACAGGAGGAGCAAATTTTATATCAACCATGGCATTATTGGATGGGTCATATGAATGACCATGGGCTCATAGAACTAAGCAAAAGAGGTATGATCTCAGCCCTAAAGAAGAAGGGCACAGATCTTTATGAGCCATGTATCTTTGGCAAACAACATAGGATGAAGTTTGCCAGAAGTACCAAGTGCAGCGAGGGAGTGCTGGATTTAGTGCACTCGGATGTATGGGGACTAGCTCTTGTATCAACTAGAGGTGGGGCAAAATACTTTATTACTTTCATTAATGATTTCTCAAGAAAGTTGTGGGTTTATCTGATCCAAGAAAAATTGAAGTGTTTGCCCGGTTCAGATCATGGAGAGCTGAAGTAGAGGAGGAGTTAGGAAGATAGGTAAAGTATATGAGGTCGGATAATGGAGGGAAGTATACTAGCCTGGAGTTCAAAAGGTACTATGAGAAAAATGGCATCAAACACTATTACACGGTGAGGATGACTTTCTAGCAGAATGGTGTCGTGAAAAGGATGAATCGGACACTGATTGAGAAGGCACGGAGTTTGAGGCTGCAGACATCACTCCCAAAGTTCTTTTGGGATGATGCTCTAACATTTTGTTGTTTTCTTTTGAATAGGTCCCCTTATTATAAGCTGAATGGAGGCATTCTAGAAGAGGTCTAGAGTGGAAAGAAGGTGGGCTTGGCTACCTGAAAGTCTTCGATCACACAGCCTATGCAAATGTGGAGGCAACCAAGAGGAGCAAATCTGATCCAAAATCTCAAAAGATGACATTCATAAGGTATCCACAAGGAGTCAAGGGGTACCTACTGTGAGACTCTCAGGCATAGAAGTCAGTGATCAGTAGGGACGTTATCTTTGATGAGAAGAGCATCATGAGGAGGTCTGGGATAGATAGAATTAGAGAAACAAAGGTGAATAGTGGTGGTCAATCAGAGAATGATGGCATGTAGGTTACATCTACTTATAGGAGTGTTCCTATTGAGGTAGAGTTGGACAGAAAATTATTATCTCAGATTAAAAATCAGCATGGAGGATTAGTAGTTCAGATAGATGTGCAGGAGTAGTCACAGATATCAGGTAGAGATGTGCCAGTGGGAGTGGCTTTGCATAAGCCCCAGTGTACTATTAGGAGATCGGTCAAATATGGCATTGATGAGGTTATCTCCTATGCACTCATCACTGCTAATGGAGATTCAGAGAATTATGCAGAGTTCATGGAGAGTGAGGATCATGATTCATGGATGCAGGCCATGATCGAGGAGATGGAATCACTTGAGAAGAATCAGACATGGCAGCTGGTGGATCTTTCAGAGGGTGCTCGACCTATTGGCTCAAAGTGGGTGTTTACAAAGAAAGAAGCACCTTCATAACAAGGTGGAGTCAGATTCAAAGCAAGGCTAGTAGTAAAGTGATACTCACAATGGGAAGGAATTGACTATACATAAATTTTCTTTCCTGTGGTGCATCATACATCTATTCGAGTTTTGTTGTCACTGGTGGCACAACATGATATGGAATTAGAATAGATGGAGGTGAAGATGGCCTTTCTTCATGGGACTTTGGAGGAAAAAATCTACATGAAGTAGCTAGATGATTTCATGGAGATGAGATAGGAAGAAAAGGTGTGTTTACTCAAGAAGTCTTTGTATGGCTTGAAACAATCCCCTCATCAGTGGTATCGAAGGTTTGATAGCTTTGTCTTAAGCCAAGATTTCAGCAGATGTGAATATGATTGTTGTATCTACATCAAGGATGTAGATGAGGAGGATGCCCTGTACCTATTATTATATGTAGATGATATGTTCATAGCTAGTAGAAGCATGAATGCTATAAAAAGATTGAAAAGAGCATTATCATCTAAATTTGAGATGAAATATTTGGATCCAGCTGAGAAAATCCTTGGAATGGAGATTTACAGAGATAGGTGCAAAGGAGTGCTCCATTTGTGATAAGAAAAGTATGTCTAGAAGATTCTGAAGAGGTTTGGGATGGAGAAGGCCAAACCTACAAAGACGCCATTATCGAGCTATGTGTTCCTCTCCAAGTTATAGTGCCCCCAATCAGAAGAGGAGAGAGAGTACATGGAACGAGTCTCTTATGCAAATGCTATAGGCAGTGTGATGTACACTATGGTATACTGTAGATCAGATATAGCACATGCTGTGAGCACGGTTAGCAAATTCATGGCTAACCCTGGGTAGGAACATTGGAAAGTATTGAAATGGATATAGAGATATCCGCATGGAACAAGGGATTATGGTTTGGTGTTTGGTGGATAGCTTGGAGGATTTGGAGAATAATCTATGAAGATGTGTGAAGGTTCATGTCCTCTGGAAGGATTTGTTGATGCAAATTATGCTGATGATCTTGATACAATGAGGTCTACTACTGGATACCTCTTCTACGTATATGGTGGACCAGTGTCTTGAAGATCAATCCTTTGGCCAATCACGGCCTTGTCTACCATAGAGGTCAAGTACATTGGGATAACAGAGGCTGTAAAGGAAGCCCTTTGGCTTAGGAGGCTGATTGATGAGTTGGAGGTGGAGCAGAGCATGGTTAAACTATTCAGTGATAGTTAGAGTGCTCTATTGTTGGCATAGAATCCAGTCTATCATGCACGCACAAAGCATTTAGACGTGAGGTACCACAGGATCAAAGAGCTGGTGGAGGAAGGTGAAGTGGAACTGATGAAGGTCCATACCAAGAAGAATCAATCTGATGTACTCACGAAGGTACTCTCCAGAGATAGCTTCTAAAGATGTATGGCACGGATGGGTCTATTGAGAATAGATGAGTTCATAAGAACTTGGAAGTACCAAGGTAGAGAATATGAGCTTAAAAGTGGCACTCCCAAGTCTTGTAAACATGAGAAGATAGATCATGGGAAGACGGGAGCGAGCGGAAAGAAGAATCAATCTCAATAGTAAAGTTCAGAAACTAGGCTGGCTCACTCTGAGACTAAGCCAGCTCAGTTGAAAATTGGGTTGGCTCAGTCCAGGACTGGGTCGGCTAGGTCTCAGAGAAAAATTTAGATAGAGAGCAGTATTTTTGGGCTATTGGCATGGTACACAACTGGGTCGGCTCAGTCTAGGACTGAGCCGACCCAGTTGCAGGTTAGCCGGCTTAGTCTGAAATTGGACCGACTTAGTTTTCGTGGGTTATTATATTGTGTACATGGGTTGTTTGGATTTGGAGAGTTTTTCTATGAGCTTGGGCTTGACTCTTTGTAAAGTATATATACTAGAAATAGGTCAAGATTGTAAGAGTGCTGAAATATACTGAATAAAAAAATTTTTCTCCCGAAAATCTCTTCTTCTCTTCTTCACTATTTCTTGATTTATTTCATCATGCTTCCACAGAGATCTCTAAGAAGTACTTTCATGTTGCTTGGCTAATCACCGATGGCCACTTCGATCCGTATAGGAAGAGCACTTATTCCCAACACTAAAGCCTATCGAATAATATCAAATATCCTATCTTTCACTTGGGTTCGTAAAGCTCCTAAGTTTCGAGGTCTTAGCAAATGGATCGGTAAAGCTTTTTTTTTTTCATCGATCTTCCAAATATCGACGTCACCCTGATCTAAAATTAAAGGTGATAGCAATATAGAGTATACTGATCTTATGGTGCATTTTTGGTTCTTTAGCCTGAGCTATGGTTCCAGTGCTACATTAGGACTAGACCATCGATGAAGGATGCCACTCCCAACTTGCTAATGAACTTATGCCACCACATAGCTTACATGGTAGCATCATATGCCATGATGTACTCTACATTACTAATTGAATAGACTACAGTATCCTGCTTAAAACCTTTCTAGTAGATTGCTCCTATAATTAGGGTATGACCCAACACTCTCTTGTTGTCATCTTGATTTGACTAAAAATTGAAATCAAAACATCCATAAGTTTTAAATCAGTATTTTCATATTTGAGTCAGTAGACCTTAGTATTTTTCAAATACTTAAGGATTGTCTATACAATCTTTCAGTGGTTCTCACTTAGATCAGATTGGTATCTACTCACTATCCTTAGTGAGTATACCATATCTGATCTTGAACATGAAAAAATTAGATGACAACCAAAACTTTATTCCTTGCAATGCTTATTCCTGATTAAGGAAATTTCATCTAGAGATGACACATGAAACAACACTATAGAACATTTTGCCCACTTATAAATGTATGGTTTGTCTTTATTCATAACAAAGACAAACATTCAAAATGTATGTTCAAAAATTGAGATAATAACCAAACAGGCTTTACAGGTCTTTACCTTCTAATCTGCGCTACTCTGATCCCTTTGAAAATCCATTCACATCCAATGGATTTTATTCCTTTAGGTGAATCAACTAGTATCCGCACACTATTGATTTTCATGGACTCCAATTTGGATTTAATGGCTCCAAGCCATTTCTCAGAGTCAGACCACTGCACTGCATCCTTACAGGTGATCGGATCCTTATTGTTCTGATCGAGCTCAATAAGATCATCATCCCAGACCTAGATACCATAGTATCTATTGTGAGCTCAGAAGTGGCACTCTCAAGTCTTGGAAATATGAGAAGATAGGTCATGAAAAGATGGAAGCGAGCCGAAAGAGAAATCAACTCTCCTAGCAAAGTTCAAAAATTAGGTTAGCTCATCCTGAGACCGAGCCAGTTAAGTTGGAAACTGGGCTGGCTCAGTCCAGGATTGGGTCGGCTAGATCTCAGAGAAAAATCTAGATAGAAAGTAGCATTTTTGGACTATTAGCATGGTACATAATTGGGTCGGCTCAGTCCCAGACTGAGCTGACCCAGTCGTAGGTTAGTCGGCTCAATCTGAAACTGGGCCAGCTTAGTTTTTGCGAGTTATTATTTTGTGTATGCGGATTATTTGAATTTGGAGAGTTTTTCTATGAGCTTGGGCTTGATCCTTTGTAAAGTATATGTACTGAAAATAGATCAAGGTTGTAATAGTATTGAAATATACTGAATAAAAACTCTTTTCTTTCAAAAATCTCTTTTTCTCTTCCTCTGTTCCTTGAATTATTTGATCATACTTCTGCATTAATCTTTGAGAAGTTCTTTCTTGTTGCTTGGCTAATCACCAGCGGCCATGCTGATCCATGTGGAAAGAGCACGTATTCTCGATAATTGGTATCAGAGCAGTGTTACGTGAAAGAAAGGAAAATACCTAGAATTTACTACATCCAGGATCTGTTGCATCAGATTTTATCCTAAAACTTCTAGTTTGCTTTATGGTTGTCTCTATATTGAGATGGAGATTATTTACATAGAGGAACGGTGATACAGAAGTTTGGAAAGAGAATCTAGGGCTAGTTAAATCTTCTTTGAAGGATAGTTTTACTAGTGTGTGTGATCATGAAGGGTGTTAGGGATCTGTTCTTGACTTATTTGAAGTCATGGGATCAAGTGGATTCAAGATGGATTTTGAGAAGTTTGATGGTAAGGAAAACTTTACCCTATGGTAGCAAAGAGTAAAGGACTTGTTGGTTTAGTAAAGGATCTACAAGGTCTTGACAAAAGAAAGACCGAAAAGGATCAGTGGTGAGGATTGGAAAGAGGTGGAGGAAATTGCTTTTAGCATAATCTAGATGTGCTTGGTCGTTCGGGTTTTGTCCGAGGTTTGCACAGAGACTACGGCAAAGGAGATCTAAAGAGACTGACAGACACATACATCGAGAAGAACATGACGAACAAGCAATGGTTGAAGAAATAGCTGTATAGTCTGAGGATGTCCAAAGGCAGAGATCTTGTTGCATATATCCAAAGATTCAATCAGGTGTATTCTAAGGTGATGAGTTTGGATGTGAAGATCGATGAGGAGGATCGGATATTGCTGCTATTATGTTCTCTCCTAGGTTCGCATGATGGTCTCATAACAACTTTAGTTTAAGAGAAGGAGATCCTAAACTATGAAGAGGTTATTGGTGTGCTCAGATCAAATGAGCAAAGAAAAAAGATCTGCAAGGGAGATCCTAAGTCTGAGATCTTGGTTGTGAATGAAAGATAGGAAAAATCAAAGAAGAAGATAAGAGAGAAATCCAAGGGCAGGTCAAAGTCTCCGATCAAAGAAAGATGACATTGAAATGTTACAAATGTCATCAACCTGAACACTTGAGGATAGATTGTCCCCTTCTAAGATCAAAAAAAGGAAAGGCCAGCAAGGAAGATGATATAGCTTCTATGAGTAGTGAAAAAGACCTGCTAGTTGTATCAGATGGATCCATAGAGTATGATACTATGTGAATATTGGATTCAGCATGCTCGCACCACTATACTTCTCATTGAAAGTGGTATGCTACCTACCAGAAGGCTGATGGTGGAAGTATCAGCCTTGGAGATGATCACCCATGCAAAACAGCTGGAATTGGCTCTATCAGGATGAGGATGTATGATGGGATCATTCGTACATTATCAAATGTCAGGCATGTACTAGAGTTAAAAAAGAATTTGATTTCTTTGGGCTACTTGGAGGAGCAGGATTATGCTTTTAGTAGCCAGACTGGGAGTGGATGTCTGATAATTTCAAAGAAAGCTTTGGTGGTGATGAGAGGTAGAAGACTGAGCAATAATCTTTATAGAATGGAAGGCTCAGTGGTGAATGATAGTGCAGAGATGCTAGCAGCGACACAGGAGGATCAGATTTTATATCGACTATAGTACTATCGGATGGGTCATATGAGTGACCGTGGGCTCACTGAACGAAGCAGAAGAGATCTGATCCCATCCCTAAAGAAGGAGGACATAGATCTTTATGAGCGATGCATCATTGGCAAACAGCATAGGATGAAGTTTGCTAGAAGTACCAAGCATAATGAGGGAGTGCTGGATTTAGTGCACTCAGATGTGTGGGGATCAGCTCCTATATCAGCTAGAGGTGGGATAAAATACTTTATCACTTTCATTGATGATTTCTCAAGGAAGATATGGGTTTATCTGATTAGAGAAAAATCAGAGGTGTTTGCTCGGTTCAGAGCCTAAAGAGCTGAAGTAGAGAAGGAGTCAGAAAAATCGGTGAAGTGTCTGAGGTCGGATAATGGAGGAGAGTATACTAGTCTAGAGTTCAGGAGGTACTGTGAGAAAAATGACATCAAACATCATCACATGGTGAAGATGATTCTTTAGTAGAATGGTGTCACAGAAAGGATGAATCAGACACTGACCGAGAAGGCACGGAGTTTGAGATTGCAGACATCACTCCCAAAGTTCTTTTGGGGTGATGCTCTAATTTTTTTTTATTTTCTTTTGAACAAGTTTCCTTATTATAAGCTGAATGAAAGCATTCCAGAGGAGGTCTGGAGTGAAAAGAAGGTGGAGCTTGGCCACCTGAAAGTCTTCGGTTGCACAGCCTAAGCACATGTGAAGGCAACCGAGAGGAGTAAATTGGACCTAAAATCTCAATATATGACATTCATAGGGTATCCACAAGGAATCAAGGGAAATCTACTATGGGACTCTCAGGCACAGAAGTCAGTGATTAGCAGGAACATTATCATTGATGAGAAGAGCATCTTGAGGAGGTCTGGGATAGATAAAATTGGGAAAGCAAAGATGAACAGTGGTGGCCAGTTAGAGAATGATGGCATGCAGGTTACATCCACTTATAGGAGTATTCCTGTTGAGGTGGAGCTAGGCAGAAAAGTATTACCTTAGAATGAAAATTAGCATGGAGGGCCAGCAGTTTAGACAGATGTGCAGGAGCAGCCACAGATATCAGGTAGAGATGTGCCAGTGGGAGTGGCTTTACACACACCCCAGCATACTATTAGGAGATCGGTCAGATATGGCATTGATGAGGTTATCTCCTATGCACTCATCACTACTAATGGAGATCTAGAAAATTATGCAGAGGCCATGGAGAGTGAGGATCATGATTCATGGATACAGGCCATGACGGAGGAGATGGAATTACTTGAAAAGAATCAGACATGACAGCTGGTGGATCTTCCAGAGGGTGCTTGACCTATTGGCTCAAAGTGGGTGTTCACAAAGAAAGAAGCACCTTCAGAACAAGGTGGAGTCGGATTCAAAGCAAGACTGGTAGCAAAGGAATACTCACAAAGGGAAAGGATTGACTACATAGAAATTTTCTCTCCTGTGATGTGTCATACACCTATTCGAGTTTTGCTGTCACTGGTGACACAGCATAACATGGAATTAGAATAGATGGACGTGAAGATGGTCTTCCTTCATGGGACTTTAGAGGAAAGAATCTACATGAATCAGCCAGATGGTTTCATGGAGATGGGATAGGAAAAAAAGGTATGTTTACTCAGAAAGTCTTTGTATGGCTTGAAACAATCCTCTCGTCAGTGGTATCGAAGGTTTGATAGCTTTGTCTTGAGCCTAGATTTTAGTAGATGTAAACATGATTGTTGTGCCTACATCAAGAATGTAGATGAGAAGGATGCCCTGTACCTATTATTGTATGTAGATAATATGCTCATAGCCTGTAGAAGCATGGATGCTATGAAAAGATTGAAAATGGCATTATCATCTGAGTTTGAAATGAAGGATTTAGATCCAGCTGAGAAAATCCTTGGAATGGAGATTTGCAAAGATAGATGCAATGAGTGCTCCATTTGTCATAAGAAAAGTATATCCAGAAGGTTCTAGAGAGGTTTGGGATGGAGAAGGCCAAACCTACAGAGATGGTATTGCCGAGCCATATGTCTCTCTCCAAGTTATAGAGCCTCCAGTCAGAAGAGGAGAGAGAGTATATGGAATGAGTCTCTTATGCAAATGCTGTAGGTAGTGTGATGTACACTATGGTATGCTATAGATCAGATATAGTACATGCAGTGAGCATGGTTAGTAGATACATGGCTAACCCTTGAAAGAAACACCGGAAAGCATTGAATTGGATATTGAGATATCTGCATGGAATAAGGGATTATGGTTTGATGTTTGGTGGGCAGTCGGAAGGATTTAGAGAACAATCTATGAAGATGTGTGAAGGTTTAGGTCCTCTGGAAGGATTTGTTGATGCAAATTATGCTGATGATCTTGATATAAGGAGGTCAACTACTGGATACCTCTTCTACGTATATTGTGGACCAATGTCTTAGAGATCAATCCTTCAATCAATCACAGCCTTGTCTACCATAGAGATCGAGTACATTGGGATAACAGAGGCTGCAAAGAAAGCCCTTTGGCTTAGGAGGCTGATTGATGAGTTGGGAGTGGAGCAGAGCAAGGTTACACTGTTTAGTGATAGTCAGAGTGCTTTATTGTTAGCATAGAACCCAGTCTATCATGCACGCACAAAGCATATAGACGTGAGGTACCACAGGATCAGAGAGTTAGTGGAGGAAGGTGAAGTAAAACTGATGAATGTCCATACCAAGGAGAATCAGTCTAATACACTCATGAAGGTACTCCCTAGAGACAGCTTTTAGAGATGTGTGACACGAATGGTTTTGTTGAGAAGAAAAGAGTTCACAAGGACTTGGAAGCACCAAGATGGAGAATGTGAGCTCAAAAGTGGAATTCTCAAGTCTTGAAAATATGAGAAGATAGGTCATGGAAAGACGGGAGCGAGCTAGAAGAGAAATCAGCTCTCCTAGTAATGTTCAAAAACTGGGTCGACTCATCCTGAGACTGAGCTGACTAAGTTGGAAACTAGGCCGGCTTAGTCCAAGACTGGATCGACTAGGTCTCAGAGAAAAATTTATATAGAAATCAGCATTTTTAGGCTATTGGTATGGTACACAACTGTTAGATATGTGTGCCCTAGAAGCCAGAATTGGTTGATACTTGTAATACACTTCTAGGGCAAAATTATAATTTTGACTATAAATAATAAAATAAATTATTTTCTATCATAAGAGTGTATTTAGTGTCTGTGACACATCCTTTGAGTTAATGGTAATAATAATTCTTATTTTCAAGGGTTGAAAATTTAAGACATGAATTTTTATTTATTAACTCATAAAATGCTCCTGACTGTAGGATCATCATGAGGATGGCAATTAAGTCGGAAGGTTGGTGTACAATCACTTCTTCATAGTAGATGAGTCTTGAGTCTATGGTGTAGAGACATCGGAGCGAGAGTATAGATACTCATTAGAGAACGAGGGCACTGAGTGTGACCACCTCGAGCAGTCATAAGAAAGTCTACCTTCTCGCCGATGACTGACTTGAAGCTGTAGTGGTGTGTCTGGTTCTTTGACCTAAGGTGCATCGGCAATTTACTTTGAGGGTGTTATAGTTTGACTACACCATGACTTGGTCTCATAGCCATTCGGAACCCTAAGGTGTATGTTGGCTATAGCATGTTCATTGTAGGAATTGGATTGCACCAAGAGGGAATCTATCTACCTCGGTGGATGAGGAGCAGCCCTATGGTGATCATGAGAATCAAGTCCATAAGCCCATGGCCATGGTCGAGTGAAATAATAGAAAGAGTTTTTATTAAGATTTTCACATCGAACTTGAATCGAATGATAAAATCATATGATAGAAATTAGGGTTTGACGAGTTCACCTTAACCCTAATCTGATCGGAGCTCAAGATAGAAGAACTTAATCACACAAGTAGCTACACCGAGAGATTTATTTTTAGTCTTGATGGGTTGCCACCATATACTGCTAGGTGTCACTGGTGGATTTTGGGAGCAATTAGAATGATTTAGATGATCGATCATTCTAGTTGTCTGAATCAGAAGAGTTCTGATCCATCGAAAGAAGTTTCGATAATGTCGATGATGAAGATCATGACATATTCCATTACCATACAGAACTAAACCTAGCTAGGTCATACAGACAAGGATTTGGATCTGGATATTATCAATTGGACTAACCCAGCTCAATTGATTTGAATTAGATTCAATTAGGTTCAAGAAAATCGTGCTAGCACACGATTGAACCTAACGTTCTCCTTTTATTATCATTAAAAGTTGTCTCGACTGAGTCAAATAAATTTGTGCCCACTCAAGTACCTTTACTTGGTCTGACTGGAGCTTGCCCAGGTTAGAAAAGGGTTGTCTTAATTTATGAGATAAATTTGAGACAACACCTGCCATTTTTCGTCACCTGCTAATTCTTGTCCTTTGACTTTGGTCAAACATTAACCTTTGATCCTTGGACATCTGCCCATGTGTCATGCACTTATTGGAGAGTAGATAAGGGCTTGTCCCCTTACTGGAATTTGGAAAGGAGGGGGTGTGCACCTAGGGAGGCATGCGCCCATGTATAGGGACGCTTGGAGTCCCATACGGATGGGACTCCAGGTTGCTTCTTGGATTCTACTTAGGTGACCCTTAGCTATTGACTTTGATCAATCTTAGGAATCATCTAAGGATGAATTAGTGGAGCACTCATCTAATTGAATCAAGTGATGTTATCCCACCAATCAGATTTAGATCTAATTGTACGAAGCAATGCAATTGGCCGAGATGATGTGGCACTGCATGGCGCAGCAGGGTCTATAAATAAACCCTATCTATGCCCAACTTTTAGAGAGTTCCACTTAGCCCATGCCCCAAGGCTGCCCATCTCCCTCCTCCATGCCATCTTTTGATCCTCTCTCTCCTCTCCATGCCTAAGGAAAGTTGGGCTCCAGTTTGGTGCGATCCAGGCAAGAAAAAGCTGATGAGAAAGGAAGAAGGCAGCACTATTGCAGAGACGACTGCTGATCTTCAGAAGGAGTTTTGAAGATCCTCCAAATCAGATCTAGATCTAATTTTTGGAAAGGTGATAAAAAAGGAGAAAATCTCTAGATCCAGTCTAAGTGGATATCAGTAGAGGTCAGGCGCTTGCATGGCTAGATCCAAAATCTTAGGTAATCAGTAGGATCATCAAAGGGTAATCAGATTACCCAACATCAAGGTATAAATTAAATTAGATTTAATTTATTTTTATTTTTATTATTAAATATATAAAATTAAATCTAAAATATCTCAGATTTGATCTAGATGCATGAGATAAATTTTTGAAATATCTCTCTTGATCCGATCAAATTTGAACGAACCTGATCCGAAAAATCAGGATTTCCCCTTCAACTGGTATCAGAGCCAGGTTCTCTAAATTATTTAGATCTAATTTTTAATTTATTTTGATCTAAAAATTAGATGATTTTAGATGTTACATGAGATGTGATTAGATCTAAAATTAAAAAAATTAAAATTAAATAATATAGATCTAAGTTCTACAATATGCTTGACTAGTTGTAAAATAGAATAGTTCTATAAGTAGTCTTGCTTGATCATGATTTATTTTGATTAAATTATAATTTTAGATCTATTTATTTTTTATTTTTTGATAATTATAAATATTATAATAAGATCTAAAAAATAGAAAATAAAATTATTTAATTTTTAGATCATATGAGATATGATGCATGCATGATTAGACTAGTTGTAGAATAGTTCTACATAATTATCTAGATTAAAATTTATTTTGATGTGATCAATTTAAATCTAATTTTTTAGATAATTATGAGATAATTTAGATCTAAAAAACATGCATGATATGATACATGAGATGTATGCAGAACATGTATTAAGTTAGATCAATTTTTTTATATGAGATATATGATGTAGATCTAACTAGTTTTGTAGATTTATATTTCTGATTAAGGCGTTCCCCTTGGCCATCCGGTCATAAGAACAAAGTAGAATTTAAATGCCCTCTCCTTCCATTTGATGGGGTGTTCTTATGATGTGTAGGGGTGCTGCATGTTCATCCTCAATTAGACATCAAAAACTTACTTTCTGCAAAATCCTAGATCTTGATATCATAGGATTTTATTTACATATTTTTTTTTATGAACCCTAACTTAATTAAGAATTAAGATTATGAAATATTAATTAGATCTAAAATTAAGAATTTCAGATCTAAGACATGTTCATAATATTGGGTTCGGGCTTGGGTAGCTCAATTAGGTCTAAGCGGTTGATCAAATCGAATCAAGAGTTGGTTAGATGGGATCAACAATGCTTAAATTGACCAGCCTAATAGGATTAAGTCTGGGTCAAGATCGAATCACATAAGTGATTGATCAAGCTAAGACCTAATTAGGCTCAATGGTTAGAGTCTGGATTGTAGGCTAACCCGATTGGTTCTGGCTCAATAATTTGGTGTCTAAGGTAAGTTTGGCAGATATGATTGACTGATTTTTAATTGGGAAGCTACTCAACTCGAATGCATTCTTGTCGAGTTAATGGCATATCCCTTCCACCGGTCTCACTTACCTGACCATATTTATTGACTCAGTTCTGATCTGAGGTGGTCAATAATCCGAGCTAACCCATGCCACTAGGTTAGTCATAATGGTTATGACTATGTCAAGTCTAGTTTAATGAGACCTAAATCAAATCTCCCTAAGAAAAGATTAAGTCTAAGGTCTTCCACCATTGTAGATGTGCGGGCCTTTCTGGGGTTGATTATTCTCGATTGATTACAGTGGTTCAGTTGCACTGGAAAGATGCAACCATGTCTATTAGGCATTGGATGCTATGGGCTGGAGGATGGATTGGGCTCAATATTCTAGATATGGTGAGAGACTCAATTAGGAATCCAATCTATGCAAATGGTGGGTCTGACTTAACTAAGGAGTGGATCAATATTTTGGGCATAGTGAGATTCATGAATTAGAGACCAAGTTTGGGTGCACCATGATTAGAGAATCATTGAATAAGAGTTGTTCACTCATTGGCTAACCCATCATCAATAACTATTAGGTGAGGTGATGAGTCAGTTGGTGGGACCGCACCATCCACTAGAAATTATTAATTATGAAGATTTTTGCATCTCTATAGAGGGAGTGTAGGATCCAAAAAAATAGTGGAAGCTAATTTATTTAAAAATAAAATTTTTAAATAAATTGGTTAAATCTTAATTACAAAATCTAACTGGAAACTTTGACTCTCTATAGAAAAATATCTGCATCCAACCCACTAGCACGAATCCTAGACATCCATAGACTGACCGATCAAATTATAAGGATTGGCTCCAAAACTTCAAAATTATTTTGGGTTCCTAGAAGTTGACTCATGTATTGGATCAGGACCCTCCCACATTACCAGCCCATCCATCCGCTGAACAGAGAATGTCTCTGGATAAGTGGACGGACGAAGATAACAAGGCCAAATATTACATATTGGGCTCGATGTCTGATGAACTTCAGTGCCAACATGAAGATATCAGGACTCCTCACCAAATGTTGGCTCACCTATAAGAGATGTTTGGTGAACAGAGTCGCACAGCCAAGTATCAAGTCACTAAATGACTATTCAAGGCTAAGATGAATGATGGACAATCAGTTCAAGATCATTATCTGATGATGATCAAGGATTTGGAAGAGCTTGAGAAGCTCAGAGTGAAGTTAGACTTGGATCCACATAATGACATAATTCTACAATCTTTAACTGATGCGTATGGGTAGTTCATCATGAACTACCATATGCATAAACTTCAAAATTTCTTGATCGAACTTATGAACATGCTGGTTACCGTTGAGCTTTCTATGAAAGGTTCTAAAGGCTCAGTGCTTGCTATGGAATGGACTTCTTTCAAGAGAAAGTATTTTGGAAAGAAGAAGAAGTCTGTAAAGAAGCAGAAGGTGGAAGGAGAAAAGAAGAAAAAGGCAGAGCTGAAGAAGAAGGTCGCTGATAAAGGAAAGTATTTCCATTGCAACAATGACAGCCACTGAAAGCAAAACTGCCCTACATATCTGGCCACCCTGAAGAATAAGAAGGAGGCATGTCCTTCTGGAGGTATGCTCGTTATTGAGTCTAATCTTATGGTTTCTTCTACATCCAGTTGGGTGCTTGACTCTGATTCCAGTGCTCATTTGTGCACTTTTATGTAGGGTCTTGAGGATAGCAGGAGGCTGAGGGATGGTGAGATGATCCTGTGCATTGAAAATGGAGCAAGAGTTGCTATCGTAGTCGTGGAAACATACCCTCTTCGACTACCATCCGGTTTAGACTTAGTGTTAAAAGACTATTATTATGTGCCTGCAGCAAGCAGAAATTTGATTTCTATTTCTTGCCTTGCATAAGAAGGCTATGTAATTAGTTTTCTTAAGGACCATTGTAACATTCTTTATGAAAGAAATAAAATTGCAAGTAGTTTTCTTATTAACGATCTTTATCAGTTACATGTTGATGTATCTATTTTTAATATCGAGCAAAATGTGAATACCATGAAATGACCTAGGGATAGTCCAAATGATAGGTATCTATGGCACCCAAGACTAGGTCATATAGCAGAAGATAGGATTAATAAATTGAAAAAAATTGGGCTATTGAGTCCATTGACTTTCAAGTCATATCCAATTTATGAATCTTGTCTTCATGGCAAAATGACTAAGCTCCCTTTTGTAGGACATGGGGAAAGGGCCATGGATCTTCTTGCCTTAGTACATACTGATGTATGCAGCCCATTTGATGTGCCGACTAGAGGCAACTTTGTCTACTTCATAATCTTTACCGATGATTTATCTAGGTATGGGTATGTGTATCTTATGAGACATAAGTCTGAAGCTTTTGAAAAGTTCAAGAAATTCAGACATGAAGTAGAAAAGCAAACAGAAAAATCCATTAAGGTTTTTCGATCAGATCGAGGAGGTAAATACCTTAGTCAGGACTTTCTGGACTATCTCAAGAAAAATGAAATAGTCTCTCAATGGACTCCACCTGGAACACCTCAACTCAACGAAATTTTAGAATGGAGGAATCGGACCCTATTAGATATGGTCTGATCCATGATGAGCTTTACAGACCTCTTTAATTTTTTTTGGGGAAACTATTTGTTAACTATAATATACTTACTGAATATGGTTTCTTCTAAAATCATTCCTACCACACCGTATGAGATATGGCATGATAAGAAACCAAGTCTGAGTCATCTCAGAATTTGGGATTGTCCGGCTCATGTCAAAAGACAACAAGCGGATAAGTTAGACTTTAGATCCTTTAGAGCTCGATTTATAGGATATCCTAAAGAATCATTAGGATATTATTTCTATATTCTAGAAGATCATAATGTGATTATGAGTCGACATGCCATCTTTCTTAAAAAATAATTTATTCAAGATAGCGGCATTGAAAAGCAGATCAAGCTCGAGGAGAAAGTCTCATAAGAGCAACGAGCTAACGACCAAATGGAACCAAATCAAGATAAGCCAATCCAATCACTACCTCCTCCACCTCGTAGATGGAAAAGAGTTTTCTGTCCCCTTGAGAGGTACTTAGGTACCATTTTAGAGGAAGTAGAGAAAATATTTCTCGTAGGTAATGGGGTTCATGGTGATGATCCCAAAACCTATAACGAGGCGATATCGGATATCGACTCTAAGAAATGGTTAGAGGCAATGAAGTCAGAAATTGACTCGATGCACTCAAACCAAGTCTGGACCTTGGTAGATCCACCAGAAGGTATAGTACCTATTGGATGTAAATGGATCTACAAGAGAAAGATTGGTGTAGATGGGAATATGGAGACATTCAAAGCTAGATTAGTGGCAAAAGGTTATAGTCAATGCGAAGGCATTGACTATCAGGATACCTTTTTGCTAGTAGCTATGCTTAAAATCCATTCCGCACATTGCTTGCTGTTGCAGCCTATTTCGATTATGAAATATGGCAAATGGACGTGAAAATGACATTCTTAAATGGATATCTTGAGGAAGATATCTATATGGAACAGCCGCTAGGTTTCACATCCAGTGATGATGATCACAAGGTATGCAAGCTGCAAAGGTCCATATATGGACTTAAGCAAGCATCTCAGGAGCTGGAATACTCATTTTAATGATGTGATCAAATTATTTGGTTTCATCAAGAATGAAGAGGAGCCATGTATCTTTAAAAAAGATCAGTGGGAGCGCTATTATCTTCCTCGTATTGTACGTGGATGACATCCTCCTTATTGGGAATGATATTTTCATGTTGACCACAGTTAAAATATGGTTATCTAAAGAATTCTCCATGAAAGACCTAGGAGAAGCATCCTTTATTCTAGAAATTAAGGTCTATAGAGATAGACCAAATAGGATGCTAGGACATTCTCAAAAGATGTACATAGAGGAAGTGCTAAAGAGGTCTAGCATGGAAAACTTTAAGAGGGGTTTGGTACCCTTCAGACATGGCATTCATCTTTTCAAAAGGATGTGCCCTAGCACACCTGAGGAAATAGAATGCATGAGCAAGATCCCTTATGCTTCAGCAATAGGGTGCCTCATGTATGCCATGTTATGTACACGACCTGATATAGCCCATGCTGTGAGCATCATGAGTAGATATCAGTTGAATCGAGGTGAAGAACATTGGACTTCCGTGAAATGTATCCTGAAGCACTTGAGAAGAACTAAGGATGTGTTGTTAGTCTTTGATAATGGAGAACTCCAAGTCCAGGGGTATACAGACTCGGATGTTATGTCCAATGTAGATGATCGACATCTAGGGGTTTGTTTGTGTGCAATGGTGGAGCTGTTAGTTGCAAAAGTTCCAAGCAGACAGTGATAGCAGATTCCACCATGGAAGCAGAATACATCGCTGCGTCAGAAGCTGCAAAGAAGGCATTCTAGTATAAGAGGTTTACCGTAGAGATCGGAGTGATGCTATCAGATACCATTCCTCTGTACTGCGACAACAATGGCACCATAGCCCTTGCTAAGGAGCCAAGATCTCATCAAAAATTCAAGCACATCAAGCGGCAATACTACCTCATTTGCGATTTCCTCGAGAAGGGATACATCGAGGTCAAGAGAGTCGACTCCGCAGACAATGCAGTGGACGCACTTACAAAATCATTAGGCCAGCAGAAGATCGAAGCCCATCTTGAAAACATGGGACTTAGATTTGTAGCCAATTGGCTTTAGGTCAAGTGGGAGTTTGTTAGATATGTGTGCCCTAGAAGCTAGAATTGTCTGACACTTATAATACACTTCTAGGGATAAAATTATAATTTTAATTATAAATAATAAAATGGATTATTTTCTATCATAAGAGTGTATTTAGTGTCTGTGATACATCCCTTGAGTTAATGGTAATGATAATTCTTATTTTCAAGAGTTGAAAATTTAGGACATGAATTTTCATTTATTAACTCATAAAATGCTCCTGACCATAGGATCATCATGAAAATGGTGATTGATCCGAAAGATTGGTGTGCAATCACTTTTTCATAGTAGATGAATCTTGAGTCTACAATGTAGAGACACTGGAGTGAGAGTATAGATGCTCGTTAGAGAATGAGGGCACTAAGCGTGACCATCTCGAGCAGTCATAAGAAAGTCTACCTTCTCATCGATGACTGACTCGAAGCTGCAGTGGTATGTCTGGTTGTTTGACCTGAGGTGCATCTGTAGTTCATCTTGAGGGTATTATAGTTTGACTACATCATGACTCGATCTCCTAGCCATTTGGAATCCTGAGGTGTATGTTGGCTATAGCATGTTCATTGTAGGAATTGGATTGTACCAAGAGGGAATCTATCTACCTCGGTGGATGAGGAGCAGCCCTATGATGATCATGAGAATCAAGTCCATAAGACTATGGCCATGGCAGAGTGAAATAATAGAAAGAGTTTCTATTAAGGTTTCCACATCAGACTTGAATCGAATGATTAAATCATATGATAGAAATTAGGGTTTGACGAGTTCACCTTAATCCTAATCTGATCGGGGCTCAAGATAGAAGAACTTAATCACACAAGTAGCTGCATCGAGAGGTTCATTTTCAGTCTTGATGGGTTGCCACCATATACTGCTAGGTGTTACTGATGGATTTTGGGAGCAATTAAAATGATTTAGATTATCAATCATTCTAGTTGTCTGAATTAGAAGAGTTCTGATCCATCGAAAGGAGATTCGATGATGTCGATGATGGAGATCACGACATATCCCATTACCATACAAAACTGAATCTAACTGGATCACACAAATAAGGGTTTGGATCTGAATATCATCAATTGGACTAATCTAGTTCAATTGATTTGAATTAGATTCAATTAGGTTCAAGAAAATCATGCTAGCACACGATTGAACCTATCGTTCTCCTTTTATTATCATTAAAAGTTGTCTCAACTGAGCTAAATGAGTTTGTCCTTACTCAAGTACCTTTACTTAGTCTGACTGAATCTTGTCTAGGTTAGAAAAGGGTTGTCTTAATTTATGAGATAAATTTGAGATAACACCTGCCATTTTTTATCACCTGCTAATTCTTATCCTTTGACTTTGGTTAAACATTGACCTTTGACCTTTGGACATCTACCCATATGTCATGCACTTATTGGAGAGTAGATAGGGGCTTATCCTCTTACTGAAATTTGAAAAGAGGAGGTGCATGCCTAGGGAGGTGTGCGCCCATGGATAGGGACTCCAGGTTGCTTCTTGGATTCTACTTAGGTGACCCTTACCTATAGACTTTGACCAGTCTTAGGTGCCATCTAAGGATGAATTAGTGGGACTTTCATCTAATTGGATCAGGTGATGTCATCCCATCGATCAGATTTAGATCTGATTGCACGAAGCAATGCGATTGACCGGGATGATGTGGTACTGCATGGCGCAGCAGGGTCTATAAATAAACCCTATCTATGCCCAACTTTTAATAGAGTTTCTCCTAGCCCATGCCCCAAGGCTACCCCTCTCCCTCCTCCATGCCATCTTCTAATCCTCTCTCTCCTCTCCATGCCCAAGGAAAGTTAGGCCCTAGTTTGTTGCGATCTAGACAAGAAAAAGCTGACGAGAAAGGAAGAAGGCAGCACTACTGCAGAGACGACTGCTGATCTTTAGAAGGTATTTTGAAGATCCTCCAAATCAGATCCAGATCTAATTTTTAGAGAGGTGAAAAAGAAAGAGAAGATCTCTAGATTCAGTCTAAGTGGATACCGGTAGAGGCCAGGCACTTGCATGGCTAGATCCAGAATCTCATGCAATTAGTAGGATCATCAAAGGATAATCAGATTACCCAACATCAAGGTATAAATTAAATTATATTTAATTTACTTTTATTTTTATTGATTAGATCTATAAAATTAGATCTAAAATATCTCAAATTTGATCTGGATGCATAAGAAAAATTTTTGAAATATCTCTCTTGATCCGATCAGATCTGAATGAATCTGATCTAGAAAATCAGGATTTCTCCTTTAACAACTGGGTCAGCTCAGTTAGCCGGCTCAGTCTGAAACTGGGCTGGCTCAGTTTTCGTGGGTTATTATTTTGTATACGTGGGTTGTTTGGGTTTGAAAAGTTTTTCTATGAGCTTGGGCTTGACCCTTTGTAAGGTATATATACTGAAAATAGGTCAAGATTGTAATAGTGCTGAAATATACTGAACAAAAGTTCTTTTCTCTCAAAAATCTCTTCTTCTCTTCTTCTCTATTTCTTGAATTGTTTGATCATGTTTTCATATTAATCTCTGAGCGATTCTTTCTTGTTGCTTGGCTAATCACCAACGGCCACACCGATCCATGTGGAAAGAGAGCGTATTCTCGACATTTATCTAGCTAATGTGGTACTCTATCAGATCTTCTTAAAGATGCTACTTTAATGGGCTTCGAGTTTGATCTAATCAAATTTGGTTCTTTTGATTTACTAGATAGTGTTGATTCATTTTCTACTAGTCAAACTTTTCAAAGTTCAACTTGATAGGCATCAGTTTCTTCTTTAAGGAACTCCTTTCCAAAAGAAATATCCTACTGCTGATGAACATCTTATATTCTTCAACATAGTAGAATTAATTATCCTTAAATACCTATTGGACCAGGATCCAAGTTTATCCGTGTGCAAACCTATGACATAGGTTGATCAATCCCAAACCTAAAGGTGAGAGAGTTTAGGTCTACGCCCGATCCATATCCCATATGGAGTCTTTACAATAGATTTAGTTGGTATATTTTTAGAGTAAAACAAGTAGTCACAAGAGCACAACCTTAAAACAGACAAACTACTAACTCTATCGGAGATTGAACCATGTCTAATAAAGTTCAATTTCTCCTTTCTAATACATTATGTTCTGAAAAGAAATCCACTGAGAGAGAATCCTATTCACTCCTAGATATGTCACAAACTTACTGGATAAGTATTCATCTCTTCGATCTAATCGAAGAGTTCCAATACCATTATCAATTTATTTTCCTATTTTATTCTTGAATCATTTGAACAGTTCAAATGATTCATGCTAGATGCACCCATGCCCAGATAGGTCATCTATAATGAAATATTGATATCTTCCTTGGGCACTTAATTTCATAGGTCCATATACATTACTATGTATGAGACTTAGAACTTTATCGACTCCTTCACCTTTTTTAGTAAAAGATGACTTTATCATCTTCCCAAGAAGACATGACTCACAGGCTATCAATAATTCACAATCATTGATGTCGAAATTTTTCTCTCAAGCTAACTTATTTATCCTATTCTTGTCAAGATGACTGAGCTTATAATGCCAAAGATAGACATCCATAACATAATCTAACTTGGGTGTTTATTAAATGTGTACATTATACTTAACAGGCTGTATAAATATTAAATATCATTTCTTTATTGTCCATGTATTATTGTAACATTATTCATAAAAATATCACAATAATCCCTTATGGATAATGATAACCATCTCCGACTAAAAGGCCAACAGAGATCACATTTATCATAAACGATGGACAATGATGACAATCACTTAAAATGACATCTTTTAAAAATAAGCTCGATAATTTCTAAAGCTAGGATTGGAACAAGACTTTCATTCCAAAGGTTTAGATATTTTTCATCATTTTTAAACATTCCACTTACCTATAGTCCTTGCAATAAATTGCATAGGACTACTGTTATCCAATATCTAGTCTATAGAATTATATATAGAGAAAATTTAACGTGTTATCTTATAACATCCTTGATAAGTAACTCTTGCTCCTTTCACTTGTTTAGCCTATTATGGTCAAGGAAAGCAAGACAATTCTTCTTCCTATGATCCTGCTTCTAATAGTAGAAGCACTATACCTGATTTGGATCAATTTTGGACTAATTATTTTGATGGGGCTTAGAAGCTCGAATATGAACCGATTCATTCTGTTGAACCAAATTCATCTTTTGGTACTAATTATCAAAGTTAGGTCCCATAAGTCATCACTGTCTGACAGTGATTGGAGCAATTAGGATTTAGCCTTAATTTGAGAAAAGAGAACATTGACCTAATGTATATGAATTATTTTAAGCATAGAGACTTGGACTTTAGTCTTAAAGTTCTCCCATTATTTTATTTGAACCGGTAGCCTCTACCTTCAATTCGAGGAATTACTTTAATTTTCTAGTAGATACTAGAATCCACATAGACTACACACGAGCCCAACTTTGGTTGGCCAACCCATGTGCATCTATGGGTAGGTTCATTAACTAATTATTTCTCCAAATAACTTCTAGTAATTTAATTTTGCCCTAGAAATCTAATTAGTAGGCTTTGGCCTCTACTATAAAGATCCAATTAGGTCCTACCATTAACATGATCATACTTGGTGCATCTAATGAATGAATGATTAAGTCCAACTTTGATTGGCCAACCTAACCACCAATAGAGAGATACTTCCAAGTTATCATATTATGAATGATAATTTTATTAATTAACAAGCATTAGGCCTTTGGGCCTCCAATGATTATTGAGTTAATGGATCCATTATCATCTAACTTAATGGAAGGCTATGACTCAGTTATCTCCATAACTTTATCATTTTAAGAACCTAATAATTTTAGAAGATTTAAATTATTCATGATTTAAGGATAGAAAGAACATGAACCAATTTGCTTCCACTAACTTCACCAAGTCAAGTCCTCCTACTGATTTCTCAAGTCTTTGATAAGGACTAGGATCAATATTGCTCCATGGGCACCTAGATCAGTCTCACTAATTAAAATTAATCTCACTAATTTTCTATGTGACATGGGTTAGCATGAACCAATAAGCAACCTATTCACGATTTGATTAACCACATTGGTCAAGTAAGTGAGATTGATGGGAGGGTCTGCCAAGGCTTGTCTTAGACACCATAAAAAATGGCCAAGTAAGCAGGCTATCAATTAAAAAATTATCAATCTGGGAATGTCAGACTTACCTTAGATACCAATCAATTTATCAATTTTGATTTGGTTTGTCTAAAGACTCGGTCTCGACTACTAAGCCATGATTAGTATCAATTTATTAGATGTATGGACTTTGATCAACTACAACTATTGAATTGATCTAAAAAAATGATCTAATCCTACTTAACTATTAATTAGGTTTAATCAATTTCTTAACTTAGTTCATATTTAATCTAATCCTAGGTCTAATCCAATTAAGAATCTGATCAAAGCTAACCCATTACTCTTTAACTCATGTTTTATAAAATTATCTTAGGATCTTTAAATCATAAATCTAGATTCTAAATAATCACTTAATTCTTAATTAAGTTCAAAGGTTATGGGTTTGGATTTATGGAATCTCAAAACTAATTTTTGATTTGATCATTTAAAATATTTTTAAATTATAAATAGCTCACATTGAATCATATTTAATACATGGTTTAGATCTGATTTATTTTAATATTTTGATCGTATCCTATGGTTTCGAATCTAGAATTTTGCAAAAAATAAGTTCTCAATTTAAATTCTATAAAACTAATATGTCATACATATACATTCTAGATACAAAATAAAAAATACATATCAACATATGCAATAAGAGGATCCAGATCTAAGCATAAAATACATCACATGAATTAAATCATAAACCATTTAAATTTAGATTTAAAATTTAAAAATAAATTATAAATTACTTTAGATCTTATCGAACATATTTATGATTTAGGTTATTCAGGTCAGCACATATTAGGGCAACCTCTCCACCGTAAGGGATAAACCTTACAGCAGGATAACATTATAATTAGCATGTGTAATCTCTAGAGTTTTATTTTTGGAATTATCTTAATGCAAACATGATTATGTTATAATAGAACCTAGATGCTCTAATATCACTATTGAAAATATGCAGGATTTTATGCTTGAATTTCAAAATATTTTTGAAATAAAATATAGCAAAAAATGCATATTAAACTATTTAATCTACAAAAGCAAGAAATCAAATTACTAAACTCTACATCTAGGACCTATAACATGTCATAATGCATTCTTAAATCAAAAAATAAATATTTTGATATTGATCAAATTAATACCCTAGATCTAGAATAATTCTAGGTCTAAACCCTAGATCGCATCTAGGTGAGAAAAGAGATCAAATCTCTTACCTTCGCATGGGTCAAGAACTCCATGGTTGACTTTTATTATTGCCTTTGGAGCCGTGCATGCATCCAATTTTTGTAGAAAGTCCACACGAGGCTGCAATACAAATTGAAGGTTCGTCGAACAAAGATCTACTCAAAGTGCTAACTTCTCGTAGATCTCTTCTGATGGTTAACCTAAAAATTATTCTTTGAATCTCTTGGATGCTCCAAGAGAGAAAGAATAAGAGGAGGAATAAGAGAGAAATTCAACCCTTGGATCTTCTGAAAATCAAAAATTAAAGATAAGAAAAAACATCCTAAGAGAAGATAGATCTTTTCTTTCAGGACATCAACGATTGATGTCCTGAAAACATCTCTATGTTACGATAAGCGGAGACCTTCTTCTCTAGATTTTTCTCATATTTTTAGATCTTAAACTCTCTATTTTTTCTCATAAAAAATCTCACAAAAATATAAAGAAGAAGGATTCTCAAAGAAATCTTAAGAGAAGACCTTCTTCTCTTCTTCTTCATTCATCAGGACATGATCAGATCATGTCCAAAAATGATCACTATGCCCCAACATCTTAGAGCATAGTTCCCCACATCCTCTTTCTCTCTCTCTCTCTCTCTCTCTCTGACTTTTATCATATAAAAATCACATAAAATAAATAAGAGCAAAATACTTAAAAGAAAAATAAAGAGAAAACAATCTTCTATTACCTTTGTATCTTCAAGACATCAATATTTGATGTCTTAATTGAAGCCCTTCCTCCAACAATCTTAGCACCCAAAACCTCCATGCCAATCCTCCTTTTTCTCAAGTTTTTATCATGGAAAACATAGGTGTTTTGAGGCCATCCTCCTATCTAATAGGAGGTGCTACAAATATAGGGAAGACTAGGTCAAATGACCTAGTCAAACATGGAAATTATGGGGCATCCAACTCTTGGATGCCCCTTCCCTTATTCTTTCTACATGGAGACTAGGAAACCATGCACTAAAGAGAAATAAAGTGGTGGCAAAATAATATGTGGGCATGGAGAAAATTGGTGCAAGAGAGAGGAAGGAATTTTGATTTCATGGGACTCTTTCTCATCTTGCCACGTTTGACCAATTCAAACAAGATTCCAAATACATATATTAATTCTCAAAACCATCTAATTAAGGGGTGTGGAGAGGATGCTTAAGCATGGAAATAAGTCATGCTAACTTCTAAAAATAAAGTGTGGGCGTGGAGATTTTTGGCGTAAGGAAAGGAGGAGTCCTAGTCTAACTAGGACTCTCCTATTTTGACTAGATCAAAGCCATCTTAAATCTAATTTAAATATCATTTAAATTAGATTTGGATCAACCTATTTAATATATAATTCTAATTCAATTAAGACCCTAATTATATTTGATTTAAATTATATTTAAGTTTAGTTTAATTTTAATCAAATTAGAAATTAGCTGCACTCAGGTCCTAGTCGAATAGCGACTTGTTCTCCCTTGCAATTGGCTTATCCAATAAACCAATTAGACTTAATCTAATTAAGTCCAAACTAATTTTAATTGAATTTAATTCAATTAGACTTGATCTTAGTCTGATTGCTCAATCAGATTGAGTCAATTAGCAATCTAATTTCTAGTCAATCCTCTTGCAATACTTGCATTAGGTCAAACATCAATCACATTGAATGTTTGATCTTATAACGATTCTCAATTGTCAATTAACCATTTGATCTGGTTACAATCTCTAATGTGTGTGACTCCATAGGTTCAAATCTAAGCCAGTAGCACTAGAATCTATTCCTATACCAATCGAAGTAACCATCTAGTAATGATTTTCGACATCTAGATAGATTGAATATATGCTAAGCAACATTCTTAGAACCCTGGCCCATGGTTACTGTATAATTCATCTCTTTGATTAATAATGCTCAAGATGACTTTGAGTATGCTGTCAACACTCATACAAATCTCTATTATGTGTTAAAATTTTGCAAATTTCGTGACTCCTCATGAGGATTATCCAGGCCTAGATTTTGCTAAATTGAAACATAAGTCATTTTCTTTCTGAAGTTAATTAGGAGTGGTCAATCCCATCTTGACTCACACACGACTCTATAAGTACTTGACTATACCCAAAAATCTTTTGAACTTATATTAGAAATATAGGTAGTTCAGCACCAAAGTTTAATGAGTTGCTTGTAAGTCACCATGGTGATTTTAGGTTAGAGGGATACTTATATCCATTGGCCTTAGCTAGCTATTCTTGATAGTAAAGTGCTACATTGGTTACGTTCAGTATAGATGTACTCCTACATCTCATCTGGATGCCATACCAGTGTCTCCACACCACTTGGTTATAAGGACAATCAATGCATATGGCATTCAGCGATCTATACTTGATAAGTTATCATTCTTATTAATAACTTATCATTTGGTTGTGAACAGTTTAAGAACTGTCCGATAAATCCTTCTTTATCGATTGATTATGGTTCTTGGAACTTCATCATAATTTAAGAGTTTATTTAAGAAAGATAGAACTTTTATGATGAACCAACCAAATAACTATTATTATTAGATAATTTATATACTAATTTCAATTATCTACCACTTAGATGATTGGCTTTAGAACATATTTTCCAAGAAGGATAACCTTTTGTTTAAGAACCAGAGGTCTTCACCCTCATTAAGATGAGGTTAACCTCTTATTTAAGAATCAGAGGCCTTCACTTTTCTGTAGGATCTTCATCCACATCATGACAAGATTCATCTCTTATTTCTAATATGGTTGGCTATTTTTCTTGTTAGGATGAGGTCCTCCTATTTCTAATAAGATTGCTGAGGCACAAAAGGGCTATTGAGAGAGCCTCTCTCCAATGTCATAAATGTAAGAATCGGATGTCTTCACCCTCATTAAGATGTGGTTAATCTCCTATTTAAGAACCAAAGGCCTTTTCTCTCATTAAGATGAGGTTAACCTCTTATTTAAGAACCGAAGCCCTTCATCCTTACTAACATGAGGTTAACCTCCTGTTTAAAAATCAAAGGCCTTCAATTCTATTTTCTCGCATAATTTCCTGCCATTGCATAATTTTGCACCAAAGATAAAGATGTTAGAGTAAGAAAATTTCATTGAAATATGTTTACTGATAATACATTTGCAAGTTTTCTGAGCTCCAAGGCTGTGGTAGTACAATCCCTCCATGCTCCTTTAGATAGTAAGTCCCAGGTTGGACGGCATCTATGACCTCATAAAAGCCTTCCCAATTCAGAGCGAGCTTTTCTTGATTTTGAGGTCGTGAGATGTCCACTCACCAAAGTACCAGATCTCCCTATTTGAACGCTTTGCTTCTAACCCTGGAATTATAATAATGGGCTACTTTTTGCCTGTAAGCCACTATCCTGATTTGGGCTAGCTCTTGCTTTTCTTCCAACAAGTTGAGGTTAGCCCTGAGATCTTGTGAATTTCTCTATTCATCAAATGCTTCAAACCATGCTGAGGAAAGTTTAAGTTCTATCAAAATCACCGCCTTTATTTCGAAGGCTAGAGCAAAAGGGATTTCCCCAGTTGGCAATCTCTGAGTGGTTCTATAGGCCCAAAGTACATGATAGAGTCCATCCACCCAAGTTTTTTTTGCTCTTTCAAGTCTTGCTTTTATTCCTTGTAATAGGATCTAGTTGGTCACCTCGACCTCGCCATTTACTTATGGATGGGCCACTGAGGTGAAGTGGTGGGAGATACTCAGATCTTCATAGAACTTGGCAAACTTTGTCCCCATAAATTGACATCAATTATCAGTAATTGAAGTTCAAGGTAGACCAAATCTACAAACTATTGACTTCCAGATGAAGTCTTACACTTTGGTTCAATGATTTTAGCTAGTGGTTCAGCATCAACCCATTTAATAAAGTAGTCTATGGCTACTAAAAAAAATTTTCACTGTCTAGATGCCATGAAAAAGGGTCCGAGTATGTCCATCCTCCATTGTGCAAATAGCCATGGGGCACTCAGAGGTGTGAGCTAAGAAGTTGGTTGTCTCTGAATGTTGGCATTTCTTTAACATCGATCATATTTTCTCACATATTCCACTACATCTTGATGCGTAGTCGACCAATAGTTGTCTTGTCGGAGTAACTTATAAGATTTGCTCCCAAATGGTTTCTTCATATCCCTTCGTGCACCTCCCATAATGCATAATCTGCCTTGGAAGGTTAGAGACACTTTAGGAGTGGCAAAGAGTACGACCTTTTATATAGTTTATTCTCATGTAGAACATATCGGAAGGCTTGATTTCTTAATTTTTGAGCTTCTTTTGAGTCTCAAGGAAGAATGCCATCTTTGAGATAAGCAAGGAATGGATCAACCTAGCTAGGGTCTTAGTCAATTTGCATTATAGTCTAGGGTTCCTCTGAGCTCGAACATTTTAGAACATTAAAAAAGACTTCTTTGGGCAATTCATTTAGTGCCAACATGGCTATCTTGGAAAGAAGGTCAGCCCTGACATTTTCTATTCTCAGGATCTACAGGATATCAAAACTACTAAAGGTTAGGGTTAGACTCCTTACCTTTTCTAAATACTTCTTCATGATTTCCTCCCGAGCTTCATAGTTGCCACCGACTTGCACTACTACCAGCTACAAGTCGCTATAAACTTTGAGCCAATCTACCTCCAATTCTTTAGATACTCTTAGCCCTGCAATTAGAGCTTCATATTCTACTCCATAATTTATCATAAAAAATTCAAGGTGTAATGCATATTTAGCAATAAATCCCTTCGGGTTGATAAGGATCAGGCCTGCGCCCACACTGAAAGCATTTGATGAACCATCTACATGCAGGGCCCACAAGCCTTCTGGGAGGTCTGCTATTTCTTCAGAGAGGTTTGGCCGCAACCATGGGATATTGACCTCAAGCTATTCAAGTTTGGCTACATCCAAAATAGTGCATTCTACTATGAAGTCTGCTAATATCTGACCTTTGATTGATGGTCGAGATTGGAAATTGATGTCAAACTCTATGAGTTCAACCACCCATTTTGCTATTCTTTTAGAGGTATTCATCCAATGAAGAACAGATTTGATGGGTTGATTAGTGAGAAGTGTTATAGTGTGCCCCTGAAAATATAGCAGGAGTCTTCGGGCTGCAATCAACAAGGCAATCAACAAGGCATAAGTTAATTTTTCTAACTTGGTATACCTAGATTCAGCATCTCTCAAAACTTGGCTCATGTAGTAGATCAACCTCTGCACCTTCACCTCTTCTTTGACTTAGACCATTGCAAGGGTCATAAGAGATACCACCAAATATAAAAATAATTCTTCTCTAGGTTCAGATTTGGCTAATAGAGGAGGTGAGCTGAGGTAGTTCTTCAATTTCTCAAATGCTTGCTGGCATTCAGAAGTCTAGCAAAAATTCTTTGGCTATTTAAGGACCTGAAAAAAGGCATACACTGCTCGACTGATCTTGAAATGAAGCAATTCAGAGCTACCACCCTCTTTGTTAGGTGCTAGATCTCTTTTATTGTCTTTGGGATAGTCATTTCTTGAATGGCTCAGATTTTTTTTGGGTTGGCCTCGATTCCATGTTGCGATACCATGAACCCCAAAAATTTTTTTGAAGTTATTCTGAAGGCACACTTGATCGGGTTTAGCTTCATCTTATACTTTCGAAGCATACTGAAAGTTTCTTCAAGATCAACAATATGTTTTGAGGAAGATCGACTCTTGATAAGCATGTCATCCACATAAACCTTCATGCTGCGATCAATCTGCTCATTGAAGATCTTATTCACTAGATGCTGGTAGGTCGCACCTGCATTTTTGAGCCCAAAGGGTATAACCTTGTAACAATAAAGATCATGGTTAGTATAAAAGCAGTTTTCTCCTCATCCTTTAGTGCCATCTGGATTTGATTATAACCGAAGAAGGCATCCATGAAAATAAGGAGCTCATAGCCTAAGGTGGCATCCACCAGCTGATCAATCCTGGAGAGGGGATAGCTGTCTTTTGGGCAAGCCTTGTTCAACCTTTTGAAATCTATGCACATCTGTTATTTGCCGTTCACTTTCTTCATGAGGACCACATTGGAGATCCAGTTTGAGTAGGATACTTCCAAGATGAACCCAACCTTGAGAAGTTTATCAACCTCTTCTATAATTGCCTTCTATCGCTTAGGAGCATAGCCATGCATCTTCTCCTTTACTGGCTGATATTTGGGATCAATAGCCAGACAGTGCTACATCACTTCTGCATCAATTTTGGGCATATCTTAGGGGACCTAAGCAAAAACATCTACATTTCTTTGAAGGAAGGCGACGAGCTGCTTTCAAACTTCTTCTCCTAGGTTGGAAACGATCTGTGCAATATGATCCTTGTTCCCATCATTCAAAGGAATTGCAATAAGAACTTCCATAGGTTTGCCTCGCTCTTTAGTCAAATCATCACGGACATCAAGTCCATCCACTGGATAAGGGTCAAGTTGTCCTCCCCCTTGTAAGGCAACTGTATAGTAATGTCTTGCTAAAGCTTGATCTCTTCGAACCTCACCAATCCCATAATTTGTTGGAAACTTTATTTTCAAATAATATATTGATATCATGGCCCATAGTGCATTCAAACTAGGTCATCCTAGGATTGCATTGTAAGTGGAAGGGGCTCTTACCACAAGAAAATTGACTTGTGCCTTAGATTGCTTGGGATATCACTCTACCACTATGATCAATGTTATTATCCCTTCCACTGATACAGCATTGCTAATGAAGCCCACCAATGGGAAGTTCATTGGTCTCGAGCGACTACTAGGTATGGGCATCTTTGAGAAAGCATCGTAAAATAAAATATCGGCAAAGCTTCCATTATCAATTAGAATGCAACGTACATTATAGTTAGTAATATTTAAAGCAACTACAACTACATCATTATGTGGGAATTGAACTGCATGAGCATCTTTTTTAGTGAAAGTGATGGGTACTTTCATCCTTTACTTCTTTGTTGGCTTTGCCGATCCACTATCTTCCCCCCTCTGAAGTCCTCCAGCGATAGTATTGATGATCCCAAGTGGTGGTTGATCTCCCTACTATTCTTCTCTCCTAGGCGATTCTCATTATGGCAGCACCTTTAACCGATTTTTTCTTCTTTCAGGCCAACATCATAGAAATCGGCCAAGTTGGCCTCATCTGATGAGCTCCTCAATCTCGTCTTGAAGCTGGATGCATTCTTCAGTATCATGATCATGGTCACGATAGTAGAGGCAGTATTTCTTGGGGTTGCACTTGGCAAGGTAAGATGCATCTTTTCTGGCCTTGGCAATTACTCTTTAATTTCGATCAGTACTTGTGTCTTCAAAGCATTCAAGGGAGCATAGTTATGGAATCTTCGAGGAGGAGAGTTTCATCATGCCCTTCGATCTAAGCACTTTTGTTGATGAGCTTGGGGTAGAGTCCGAGCTCATTAGCACTCAAGAGGAGTTCTAGAGCATGGTCGAGCTTCACTCAGCTTTTCAGCAACTATGGGCTTGCCAGATTCATCCGCTTGTTGCTCTTTTACGGTCTCATCATCTTTTATCTAAAAAGCCTCTTCTGCCTGGGCATAACCCTCAGCTCGGGCTAGTGTATCAATAAAATCCCTAGGATACTTTCTCTTCAGAGAGGATAGGAGATCATTCTTTTAAAAACCGCCCTTCAACATGGCCATGGCTATGGACTAATCCAAGTTTCAAACCTTTAGTGCAGCAGCATTGAAGTGGCTAACATAAGCTTGGATGGACTCCCCTTCCTTCTACTTGATGTTGATAAGGGAGTTCGAGCCTCACCTTGGATGTCAGCTACTTATGAAGTTAGCTGCAAATTAACAATTCATTTGATCAATTTCTTGCTACTCCCTTTAGAGTACCAATTTCTTACTACTCTCTTTAGAGTTGAGGGAAAAGTTTTGCATAGAATAGCATCTAGTGTACCATGGAGCAATATCATGGTCTGAAAGGCCTAAATGTGGTCAACTGGATCTGAGATCCCATTGTAACTCTCAAATTGAGGGAGTTTGAAGTTCGATGGGATGGACTCTTGCATGATTTGAAGAGAGAATGAGGGGTCGGTGCAGATATCATCTATGTGGTCAAGGATAGCATGGTGGAGCTCTTCAATCCATCGATTCATCTCATGAAGTTTTTGATTGAGAAGATCTTTTCGATCATGTATCTTAAGGGTCCTCTAGCCGAATGGTAGTAGGGATCTTCTAGGGATGGAGTCGTGGTCAGAATAGGGGCTCACTGCTCTCTGCTTCCCCTTTCCAGGGGTTATTGACCGGCTTCCCCAGGTGCACCTTCTATGCACTGGATCCTGGTATTCTAGTAACGTTTCCTCCAACTGGACCAGCATCGGGGGTTGCTACATGGCCTGCATTGCTTCAGTGAGGCTCTTAACCTGCTGGATTAGTAGGTTGAATTGCTCCAGATCTATCATGGCTACCGATGGAGGAGGCTAGGGCACCGGTGAGGGGATTGGAGCGAGTGGGTCTTATTCAAATTTGGTAGCAGAGATAGTAAATCATCGAGTAGAAGCCTTTGTTGGCGACATCTTTCAAAAACAAATAAAAATCAGATAGAAAGGAACTAAAGGGGTTGAGAATAGAGGATAGAAAATGAGATCGACTGAGCACTCTTTTTAGAACAAAGGCTCAAGGTCCCTTTCTCTAGCACCAATATTGTTGGTGCAGAAAACTATGCTGATGTCAAAATCGCTGGAGTGGGAACAGATGAGGCCGCCAGTAGAATCTATAAGAAAAGATCCAGACCGAAGGTGGGTGGCTCTGACAAGACCCTTTAATGCTCAAGTTAGTCCTCTGATCAACAAGAATGGAGTGCTCAGGAGAGAATGAATAGAGTATCGAGCAGAGAATGAGAGTTTAGAAAGAAAATATATCTAGAGAGTCTCTTATATAGGCAGAGCTCATAACAAACTGATGGTGATAGCCGTAACTATCTATTAGTAGGCCATTCGGGGCCACATGAAGTTTATTACAAAGGATGGTATTCATTATCGTGACTTGGCAGTCTCTTGGAGATTAATAGCCATAGTTTGGTCAGGACTATTATGCTAATGAGCAAATTATTCAGAGCTTGGTATCCCAGCAATTTTAGAGAGGCTTGGCCATTTTCGAGGTTGTCCACAGGTTGGCAGACATTTGCTAGGTTGGGAGTTGAACTTATGTAGATGATGAGGTCTTTCTGCTATCAAAGTCTACTCAATTGATGCTAGGAATGTAAGGTAGTTGGCTTAGCCACCAAAAAAGGGCTTCAATTGAAAGAAGTTCGACTGGAAGGAGTCCACTCGATGACTTGAAGAAGTCTATTTGGTGGCTGGAAGAAGTCTATTTGGTGGTTGGAGGGAGCTCATCTTATTGGAAATTGTGTTCCGAAAGCCAATTGTTAGCCTGTTAATGGTTGAGCTACTTTGTATATGTAATTGACCATTGATAAATAAAATACTTTGGTATGTTTTTCATCACAAGTCTTCATCTTCTAACGAACTTCATTTTTGTGATGAAGTTCTTAGGACTATTTAGCTTCGATAAAGATAGGATTTATCGATTAGTCCTTAAATTTGTTCACGACTAAATGATAGGCTGTTAATTAGGATAACAGTGTCTATCGAGCATAGATCGTTGTATGTCATATAGGTTGGTTGTCCTCTTAACCAAGGAGTGTGGAGATACTGATATGACATACAGATGAGTATTAGATATATGTGCCCAAGAAGCCAGAATTGGCTGACACTTGTAATACACTTCTAAGGGCAAAATTATAATTTTGACTATAATCAATAAAATAGATTATTTTCTATCACATATGTGTATTTAATGTCTGTGATACATCCTTTGAGTTAATGGTAATGATAATTCATATTTTCAAGAGTTGAAAATTTAAGACATGAATAATCATTATTAACTCATAAAATGCTTTCGATTATAGGATCATCATGAGGATAATGATTGATCCAGAAGGTTGGTGTACAATCGCTTCTTTTTAGTAGATGAGTCTTGAGTCTATGATGTGGAGACACCAGAGCAAGAGTACAGGTATTCGTTAGAGAACGAGGGCACTGAGCGTGACCACCTCGAGTAGTCATTAGAAAGTCTACCTTCTCGTCAATGACTGACTCGATGCTGCAGTGGTGTGTCTGATTCTTTGACCTGAGGTGCATCGATAGTTCACCTTAAGGGTGTTATAGTTTGACTACACCATAACTCGATCTCCTAGCCATTCAAAATCCTGAGGTGTATGTTGGCTATAGCATGTTCAATGTAGGAACTGGATTGCATCAAGATCGAATCTATCTACCTCGATGGTAGAGGAGTAGCCCTATGATGATCATGAGAATCATGTCTAGAAGCCCATGGCCATGGTAGAATGAAATAATAGATAGAGTTTCTATTTAGATTTTCACATCGGACTTGAATCGATTGATTACATTATACGACAGAAACTAGGGTTTGACGAGTTCACCTTAACCCTAATCTGATCGGAGCTCAAGATAGAAGAACTTAATCACACAGGTAGCTGCACCAAGAGGTTTGCTTTCAGCTCTGATGGGTTGCCACCATATACTGTTAGGTGTCACTGGTGGATTTTGTGAGCAATTAGAATCATTTAGATGATCGATCATTCTAGCTGTTCGAATCAAAAAAAGTTTTGATCCATCGAAAGGAGTTTCGATGATGTCGATGATAGAGATCATGACATATCCCATTATCATATGGAACTAAACCTAACTGGATCACACAAACAAGAGTTTGAATCTGGTGATCATCAATTGAACTAATCTAGTTTAATTGATCTGAATGAGATTCAATTAGGTTCAAAAAAATCGTGCTAGCACTCGATTGAACCTAACGTTCTTCTTTTACTATCATAAATAGTTGTCCTGACTAAGCCAAAGGAGTTTATGCTCGATCAAAGACCTTCACTTGGTCTGACTGGAGCCTGTCCAGATCAGAAAAGGGTTATTTTATTTTATAAAATAATACCTGCCATTTTTGGTCACCTACCATTTCTCGTCCGTGACTTTGGTCAAAAGTTGACCTTTGACTGGTCAAATGTTGACCATTGACACTTTGACTTCTGTCCACATGTCACACACCTATTGGAGAGCTGGTGGAGGCTTATCTCCCTGCCAGAAGCTGGCAAGGTGGAGGGCGCATGCCAAGGGTGGCGTGCGCCCAAGCAAGAGGCATCTAGGAGTCCCTATTGGATAGGGACTCCATCTCCTTTTTGGATTCCGATTAGACTCCTCCTAAGAACCAACTTTGACTGATCTTAGGCACCATCTAAGGATGAATCCAAGGGACTCTATTCTCATCAATTAGATTTAGATTTGATTTCACAAAGGGTTGGATTGGTTGGGAAGAAGAGGAGTTGGATCACGCATAGTCTATAAATAAGACCCTACGCCCAACTCAAAGTAAAAAGAACAATTCCCACACCCCAAGGCTGCCTCTCTCCTCCTCCTCCATGCCAAGTCTATCTTCTCCCTCTCCTCTCCATGCCCAAAGTAGTTTGGGACTTAAGTTGGTGCAATCTAGGTGGGAGAAAGGCGACAGAAAGCTAGAAGGCTGTGCTGTTGCAAAGGACAACTGCTAATCTTCGAAAGTTATTTTGAAGATCCTCCAAATCAGATTTAGATCTAATTTTTGGAAATGTGATAGAGAAGAAGAGGATCTTCAGATCCAGCCTGAGTGGACACTAGTAGAGGCCAGGCACTTGCGTGGCTAGATCCAGAACCTTCTGCTGCTTACAGGATCATCAACGGGTAATAGGATTATCCTACATCAAGGTAAATTAAATTTGATTTAATTTATCTATATTTTATTTTTATCATTAGAATAATAAGAATCAGATCTGAAATATCCTAGATCTGATTCAAATCAAAGAAAAAAATTTTTAAAATATATCTCTTGATCCGATCAGATCTGAATGAACCTTATCTGGGAAATTAGGATTTTCCTACAGTGAGATGTATGGATACACCATCATTGAATGTGACCAACTCCAAAGCATTCTACTATCAAGGATATCTTTGATGGGATATAAGTATAAGTATTCCTTAGACCTAAGATCACCTCTATGACTTGCAAGTAACTCACTGTACTTTGGTATTGGACTAACTGAATTTCTAATTCAGTAATGAAAGATTTTTGGGCACAGTCAAGTACTTACCAAGTTGGTGTATGATCAAGATGGAATTGACTACTCCAAGAGTTGGAGAAGAATGTATCGCTATATTTCAATATAGCAAAACATTGGCCAGGGTAATCCATCAGATGGATTTGATATTTTGAAATACAATGTGGACAATCTGATCAGAGTTGACAGTTGAATGCTGAGGTGTCCTACGAGCATTTTGTTTAAAAAGATGAATTATATGAAAACTATATCTGCATGGATTCTAAGGATGCTGTTCTACACATTCGACCTATCAGACCATCGGGTATCATTGCTAGATGGTCACTTTAATTGGTATAAAAATTTATTTCTATGCTACCTGGCTTAGGTTTGAACTTATGAGGTCACACACATTAGAGCTAACGATCTGATCGGATAGTTGATCAATGATTGAGAATCATTCTAGGATTAAACGATCAATATGATTGATGTTTAACCTAGTGCAAGTGTTGCAAAGGGATTGATTAGCAATTTAATTATTAATTAACTTAATTTGATTAAGCTAAAGGGTTGAGATTAAGTCTAATTAAATATGATTTAATTAGATTTGGTTTAGGCTTGATTGGATCAAGTCTAATTGACTTATTGGATAAGTCAAGTGCAAGGAAAAGCTAGTCCTAGTCTAACTAGGACTTAGGTCAACCCAAATTCTTAATTTGATTAAAAAATTAAATAAAAATTAAATCTAATTTAATCTAATTTAGTTGAATCATTAATTGAGTTAGAACCTAATTTAATTTGGTTGAGTTGGTTTTGGTTTAATTTGGTTTAAGAAACCACTTTGACCAAGTTATCGATAGAATCCTAGTAAGACTAAGATTTCTCTTTGCGCCACCTTAGTTCCAATGCCCCCCATTGCTATATTTTTGATATTTTTCATGAAAAATCCTTTTCTTCATAATCTTCACGTATGCCTCCTCTTCTCTCTCTTTCTCATATGGTAATTGGGTAGAAGACCAAGTAAAAGAAGGAGTTTGTTTTGATATTGGTTTCTATGAGATAGAATCCTAACAAACCCAAACTCTTCCCAAAAGGTGCTGGCCCCTCTCCCAATTAATTTCTCTCTTATTCCATATGAGAAACCCCTTTTCTTGTGCACCTTGACTTGCCCCATCTGACCTTTCCTTGTCTAGTATTTGACCTAGACAAGGACTCTTCTTTTCCTATATATTTTGAATAAATTTTGGCTTGAAATTTTTATAGATTATAGATCTTTGAGAGAGATTTGAGGTGCGTAAAAATTAGGGAGAGAGAACCAATGGACGTTAAGATTCAATAGATACAAAGCTAGGTGTCTAGGTGAGAGCAAAGAGAAGAAGAAGAGGGTCTTCTTCTAGGGTTGTTGTGTTCATCTCTTCCCTTCCTTCTTCCTTGGGTTTTCTAAGAGCATATCACATCTAAAACCTCTTCTCCTCTTTCTCCTCTTTGAAAGAATCCAATCTAGAAGAAATGAGGCATCTGATCAATCATCGAAGAAAGATCAGTGCAGTACTAGCATACTATGTTGATTTCCAGCATCTGGATTTCTGATCATGATCGTGGACTCGTGTGGATGACTCCTAGAGCTTGGATATGTGTATAGCTTGCAACTTCATCCTCAAGCCCAGAACAGTGAGTTAGAATGTCTAACTTGCTTAGGTAATAGATCTAATCTATTATTTTTTTCATACATGCATGAGATGTATTGTAGATCTAGATTGATGTGATCAACCTTTCCTTCTTGTTTAATTTTGATTTTAGATTTAAATGTCATGCAATAATCATATAATATGATCTTAGATTTGGAGATTATCTGATATTTAGAATTAATTAGATTAATTTTGAGTCTTTCATTTTTGATCTAGAAAAAGTTTTAAGATCTAGCCCTGAAACCCTAGATCCGGTTCCTTCAATTGGTATCAGAGCTAGGTTAATTATTATATGATTATTGATGCATGCTTGAATTATTTTTGGATCAGATCTAATTAATAATTTAATATTTAAATCTAAAATTAAAATTTTAGATCATACGAACTACTTTAAGGTTATCTTGCTGTAAGGTTTACCCCTTATAGTGTAAAGATTGTCCTAGTTCGTATAGATCTAATATAATTCATAAACTTATTAGATATGATCTGATGTTATTTATGATTTATTTTATTTAAAAGAATTTTAAATTTAAAAATAAAATTTTAGATTGCATGGACTGATCTTGTAAGGTTATCTTGCTGTAAGGTTTACCCCTTATAGTGAAAAGGTTGTCCTAGTACGTACTGATCATAAAATTTTAGATTAAATCTAAGAGATTTTATGATCTGATTAAAAATATTTTAATATAATTTTAATCACTATAAATATATTATATTTAATCTAAGTTGACTTATAATTGATTGATGTTGAAATTATTTCAATTACATGAACTTGTTTAGATTAGATCTAAAGTAGTTTCATGCTCTTCTTACTTGCATATTGATTACGAATCAAACATGCAATTTGGTTAGTAGAACTATATTATAAAAATATTTTACAAACATAAAAAATATTTTCAAAAAGCTGAAATCCAACCCTCGGCTCAAAACTTAATTAAGAATTAAGAAGTTGTTTGATTAGGATCTAGGATTGTAAATTGAAAATCCTAAGACATGAATCATAACACATTAGGTTAAATGGGTTAGTAGGGATTAGGTCCATTAATTGGGTTAGACCTAGGATTAGATTAAAGAATGAACTTAATTAGAGAATTGACTAAATCTAATCAATTATTGTCTTAGATTAGGTCAAAAATTCTCTAGATCAATTATAATAGTTATAGTTGGTCAAGTCCATGTCTTTAACAAGACCTAAGATGAACTTGATTCTTGGCTACGCGATCTAGCACAAACTGTTAAGTTAATCTAATTAAAACTAATTAAATCAGTTGGTGTCTAAGATAAACCAGATTGATTTTTAATTGACAGCTCATTTATCTGGCCATTTCTGATGGTGTTTAAGGCAAGCTTTGGCAGACCCTCCCACTGATTGGACTTACCTGGCCTCTTGGTGAAAATATATTTTGATCGGATCACTTGACTATTCAAACTGATCCATGTCAGCTAGGTAAATCAATTTGACTGATTTAGATGCTCCTAGACTAGCCTATTAATGATCTTCCTTAAGCTTACTTGGTGAAGTTAGTGGGAGGATCATGACAAGCTCATTCATTTGACCTTTCCTCATTTTCAAATTAAATCCTCTAAAATTATTAGATCCCTAAAATGAAATAGTTATATGATAATTGGATCATAGCCTTCTATTAAATTGGATGATAAGGGGTCACCAGTTGGATAATCATTGGAGGCCCAAAGGCCTGGTGCTTACCGATTGATGGAATTATCATTCATTATATGATCTCTTGGATATATCTTTCTAAATGGTGATCAGGTGGGCCAACCAAAGTTGGGCCTGATCATTCGTTGGTTGGATGGGCCAAGTATGGTCATGTTAATAATTGGACCTAACTAGATCCTTTTCTGAGAAGGCCAAAGCCAACTGATCAAGGGATGGAAAAAAATTTAATTACTAAAAATTATTTGGAGAAATAATTGAAGGAAAATCCTGATTTCTCAGACCAGGTTTGTTCAGATCTGATCAGATCAAGAGATATATTTCAAAATTTTTTCTCTTTGATGTGGATCAAATTTGAGATATTTCAGATTTGATTCTTATTATTTTAATAATTAAAATAAAATTAGATAAATTAAATAAAATTTAATTTACTTTGAAGTGGATAATCCTATTATCCGATGATGATCCTATGAGCAGCGGAAGGTTCTGGATCTAGCCACGCAAGTGCCTAGCCTCTACCGGTATCCACTTAGACTGGATCTGGAGATCCTCTTCTTCTCTATCACGTCTTCAAAAATTAAATCTGAAGGATCTTCAAAACTCCTTTCGAAGATCAGCAGTTGTCCTTTGCAGCAGCGCAGCCTTCTAGCTTTCAGTCGTCTTTCTCTCATCTGGATTGCACCAACCAAGGTCCAAAACACTTTTGGATATGGAGAGGAGAGAGAGAAGGTGGGTTTGGCATGGAGGAAGAGGAGAGAGGCAGCCTTGGGAAGTGGGATCAATTGCTCTTTGAGTTGGGCGCAGGATCTTATTTATAGACTATCTCTGATCCAACTCCTCTTCTTCCCAACCAATCATAACTCTTTGTAAAATCATATCTAAATTTGATTGGTGGAAATAGAGTCCCCTGGATTCCTCCTTAAAGGGTGCCTAAGACCAGTCAAAGTTGGTTCTTAAGAGAACTCTAATCAGAATCCAAAAAGGAGATGGAGTCTCTGTCCAACAGGGACTCCTGGGCGCCTCCAACTTGGGCACACACCAAGGGTGGCGTGCGCCCTCCTCCTTGCCAGGTTCTGGCAGGAGGATAGGCCCCACCCAGCTTTTTAATAGGTGCGTGACACATGGACAGAAGTCAAAGTGTCAATGGTCAATGTTTGACCAGTCAAAGGTCAACTTTTGATCAAAGTCAAAGGACCAAAAATGGCAGATGATAAAAAATGGCAGGTAATGTCTTACAAAATAAGACAATCTTTTCTAACTTGGACAAGCTCCAGTCAGACCAAATGAAGGCCTCTAATCGAGCACAAACTCCTTTGGCTCAGTTAGGATAACTATTTATGATATTAAAAGAAGAACGTTAGGTTCAATCGAGTGCTAGCACATTTTCCTTGAACCTAATTGAATCTTATTTAGATCAATTGAACTGGATCAGTTCAATTGATGATCACCAGATTCAAACCCTTATTTGTGTGATCCAGTTACATTCAGTTCTGTATGGTAATGGGATATATCATGATCTCTATCATCGACATCATCGAAACTCCTTTTGATGGATCAAAACTCTTTTGATTCGAACTACTAGAATGATTGATCATCTAAATCATTCTAATTGCCCCCAAAATCCACCAATGACACCTAGCAGTATATGGTGGCAACCCATCAGAGCTGAATGTGAACCTCTTGGTGCAGCTACCTGTGTGATTAAGTTCTTCTATCTTGAGCTTCGATCAGATTAGGGTTAAGGTGAACTCGTCAAACCCTAGTCTCTGTCATATGATGTAATCATTCGATTCAAGTCCAATGTGAAAATCTAAATAGAAACTCTTTCTATTATTTCACTCTGCCATGGCCATGGACTTCTAGACTTGATTCTCATGATCATCATAGGGCTGCTCCTCTACCACCGAGGTAGATAGATTCCATCTTGATGCTATCCAGTTCCTACAATGAACATGCTATAGCCAACATACACCTCAGAGTTTTGAATGGCTAGGAGATCGAGTAATGGTGTAGTCAAACTATAACACCCTCAAGGTGAAACTATCGATGCATCTTAGATCAAAGAACCAGACACACTACTGCAGCATCGAGTCAGTCATTGACGAGAAGGTAGACTCCCTAATGACTACTCGAGGTGGTCACGCTCAGTGCCCTCATTCTCTAACGAGTACCTATACTCTCGCTTCGGTGTCTCCACACCATAGACTCAAGACTCATCTACTAAAGAGAAGCGATTGTACACCAACCTTCCGGATCAATCACCATCCTCGTGATGATCCTATGGTCGGGAGCATTTTATGAAGTTAATAATGATTATTCATGTCTTAAATTTTCAACTCTTGAAAATATGAATTATCATTACCATTAACTCAAAGGATGTATCATAGACACTAAATACACATATATGACAGAAAATAACCCATTTCATTGATATTAATCAAAATTATAATTTTGCCCCTAGAAGTGTATTACAAGTGTCAGCCAATTCTAGCTTCTAGGACACATATATCTAATAATCTCCCACTTGTCCTAAAGTCAATTGGCTATAAATCTAAGTCCCATCTTCTCAAGGTGGGCTTTGATCTTCTGCTGGCCCAATGGCTTTGTAAGCAGGTCTGCCACATTATCTGTGGAGTCAACTCTCTTGACCTCGACGTAATCCTTCTTGAAGTAATGGTGGATGAGGTGGTATCGCCGCTCAATGTGCTTCGATTTCTGTGAGACCTCGACTCCTTAGTAAGGGCTATGACGCCATTGTTGTCGCAGTATAGAGGAATGTTATCTTATGGCATTATTCCAATTTCTACTACAAACTTCTTCTACCAGAATGCTTCCTTCGCAGCCTCTGATACAGCGATATATTTTGCTTCCATGGTGGAATCTGCTATCATGGTTTGCTTGAAACTCTTCCAGCTGACAGCAACACCATTGCACACAAACAGACTTCCAGATGTCGACTTTCGACCATCTACATAAAATTCGAGTCTGTATATCTCTAGACTTGGAGTTCTCCGTTACCAAAGACCAACATCATATCCTTAGTTCTTCTTAAGTACTTAAGAATACATTTTACAAAAGTCCAGTGTTCTTCATCTGGATTTGACTGATATCTACTTGTGACACTCACAGCATGAGCTACATCAAGTCGTGTACATAACATGGCATACATGAGGCTTCCTATTGCAGAAGCATAAGGGATCTTGCTCATGCATTCTATTTCCTCAGGTGTGCTAGGGCACATCTTCCTGGAAAGATGAATACCATGTCTGAAAAATATTAATTCCCTCTTAGAGTTTTCCATACTAAACCTCTTTAGTACTTTCTCTATGTACATCTTCTATGAAAATCCTAGAATCCTATTCGGTCTATCCCTATAGACCTTAATTCCTAGAATAAAGGATGCTTCACCTAGGTCCTGAAGGAAAATCCTGATTTCCCGGTCCAGGTTCATTCAGATGTGATCGGATCAAGAGATATATTTTAAAAATTTTTCTCTTTGATCTGGATCAAATCTGAGATGTTTTAGATCTGATTCTTATTATTTTAATAATTAAAATAAATTTAGATAAATTAAATCAGACTTAACTTACCTTGATATGGGTAATCCTATTATCCATTGATGATCCTGTATGCAGTGGAAGATTCTGGATCTTAGCCACGCAAGTGCCTGGCCTCTACTGGTATCCACTTGGGTTGGATCTGGAGATCCTCTTCTTCTCTATCATGCCTCCAAAAATCAAATCTAGATCTGATCTGGAGGATCTTCAAAACTTCTTATGAAAATCAGCATTCGTCCTTTGCAGCAGCGCAGCCTTCTAGCTTTCAGTCGCCTTTCTTTGATCTGGATTGCACCAACCAAGGTCCAAAACTCCTTTTGGACGTGGAGAGGAGAGGGAGAAGGTGAGTTTGGCGTGGAGGAAGAAGGGAGAGGCAGCCTTGGGGCGTGGGGTTTCTCTATTCTCTATTAGAGTCTGAGTTGGGCGTAGGGTCTTATTTATAGACTGACTGTGATCCAATTTTTCTTCTTCCCAACCAATCACAACTCTTTGTGAAATCAGATCTAAATTTGATTGGTGGGAATAGAGTCCCCTGGATTCCTCCTTAGAGGGCGCCTAAGATAGTCAAAGTTGATTCTTAGGAGAACTCTAATTGAATCCAAAAAGGAGATGAGTCCTTTGCCAAGAAGGACCTCAGGCGCCTCCAACTTGGGCACATGCCTAGGGTGGCGTGCGCCCTCCTCTTCTGCCAGGTTCTGGTAGGGGGACGCCCCACCAGCTTCTAATAGGTGCATCACATATGGCAAAAGTCAAAGTCAATGGTCAAGCATTTGACCAGTCAAAGGTAACTTTTGAACAAAGTCAAAGAACAAAGAAATGGCAGGTGACCAAAAATGGCAGATAATGTCTTACAAAATAAGACAACTTTTCTGACTTGAACAATCTCCAGTCAAACCATATGAAGGCCTCTGATTGAGCACAAACTCCTTTGGCTCAAACAGGAACAACTTATTATGATAGCAAAAGAAGAACGTTAGACTCAATCGAGTGCTAGCACGATTTTCTTGAACCTAATTGAATCTATTCAGATCAATTGAACTAGACCAGTTAATTGATGATCACCATTTCAAACCCTTGTTTGTGTGACCCAATTAGGTTCAGTTCTGTATGGTAATGGGATATGTCATGATCTCTATCATCGACATCATCGAAACTTTTTTCGATGGATCAGAACTCTTCTGATTCGAACAGCTAGAATGATCAATCATCTAAATCATTCTAATTGCTCCCAAAATCCACCAGTGACACCGAGCAGTATATGGTGGCAACCCATCAAAGCTGAATGTAAACCTCTTGGTGCAGCTACCTGTGTGATTAAGTTCTTCTATCTTGAGCTCCGATCAGATTAAGGTTAAGGTAAACTCGTCAAACCCTAGTCTCTGTCATATGATGTAATCATTCGATTCGAGTCCGATGTGAAAATCTAAATAGCAACTCTTTCTATTATTTCACTCTGCCATGGCCATGGACTTTTGGACTTGATTCTCATGATTATCATAGGGTTGCTCCTCTACCATCGAGGTAGATAGATTCCATCTTGATGCCATCTAGTTCCTACATTGAACATGCTATAGCCAACATACAACCTCAGGGTTTCCATATGGCTAGGAGACAGAGTAATGGTGTAGTCAAGCTATAACACCCTCAAGGTGAAACTGCCGATGCACTCATAGTCAAAGAACTAGACACACTACTGCAGCATCGAGTCAGTCATTGACAGAAGGTAGGCTCCCTAATGACTACTCGAGGTGGTCACGCTCAGTGCCCTCATTCTCTAACGAGTATCTGTACTCTCGCTCCGGTGTCTCCACACCATAGATTTAAGACTCATCTACTAAAGAGAAGCGATTGTACACCAACCTTCCGGATCAATCACCATCCTCGTGATGATCCTATGGTCGGGAGCATTTTAATGAGTTAACAATGATTATTCATGTCTTAAATTTTGAACTCTTGAAAATATGAATTATCATTACCATTAACTCAAAGGATGTATCAGAGACACTAAATACACAAATATGATAGAAAATAACCCATTTTATTTATTATAGTTAAAATTATAATTTTACCCTTAGAAGTATATTACAAGTGTCAGCCAATTCTGACTTCTAGGGCACATATATCTAACAATCTCCCACTTGTCCTAAAGCCAATTGGCTACAAGTCTAAGTCCCATCTTCTCAAGGTGGGCTTCGATCTTCTGTTGGCCCAATGGCTTTGTAAGTGGGTCTGCCACATTATCTGTGAAGTTGACTCTCTTGACCTCGACGTAACCCTTCTCGAGGTAATCGCGGATGTGGTGGTAAAAACTTGATAGGGACGCGATGCTGTCGTTAAGACACCGTGTTTATCAGTTTAATCCGACTTCTTAAAATCATTAAAATTGCGTAGATAGTAGTGAGTCGGGTCGAATCCACAGGGAAGGTAGTGTTTTTAGATTTGAATTTTGATTTTTTTAAGAAGAAAAGAAAAATGATTTGAATTTTAAAATAAAAATTGAAGTCGGAGATTGAAAATAAAAATTAAAAGATGCAGGAATTAAATTTGGTTACTAAAGATCACTAGTTAGATCTTAGCATCTACTTGCAAAGCAATAATTAAAGTGCAGAAATAAATTGCAAAATAAAAAAAAAAGCAAGAATTAAAAATTAAAAAATTTTATAACTAAAATTTTAGAATTTAAATACATAAAAATTTAAAAAGAAAAGATAATAAATAAAATAGCCTGATCTCTGATCTTGGATCGGCATTGGCAGAAAGATGGTGTAGAAGCTCGGCTCTTCTTCTCAGCATCCGTTTGCTTCGAAGCAGCCTTTAACCCATAGCTACTTCGCCCTATACAAAACTTCCACTTATCGGAGATGTTGATTTCTGATGGCCTGGAGTTCTTTTATAGAGCTAGAGGGCTGGAATTTTTTTCTAAGGCAAATATGGGACTAATAGCCTTTGTAAATCATAAAATACAAAGAAATTTGGATAAAATTTGAATTCAAATAGCGTGGATACGACTTGTGGTAAATTTTGATAAAATCCAGCCATTCAATAGGAATCCAACGGTCCAAAAATCATCAAAATCGGATGCGATAAGCTCAGATCGGTCGGATTAAATTCTGACGTTGGATCGCACTTGATCGAGGAAATCCGACCGTAAATCATGGCTTTGGGAGTCTTGATCACCATCGGAGCATTCTGGACCATCAGATCTTCATCACTTGGTTTTCTGGCCGTTGATCGCGCAGATGGCTTAATAAATATTTGAATCAAGCCTTGCGAATCACCACCGCGTCCGACATGACGCATCAACCACAGCCATCGATCGCGCAATTACTATTCCCATGGACCGGATGGACCGGCCGCAGCACACCTACGCAACCATTCAGTCATACAAGCTGCTGTTTGTCCGGACAAAAAGACTGAATTTACCCTTGTGAGCCGCGATAAATTTCTTGTAGACCTTAAGGGGTCTAGTTCCACACGTGGCAATCTCTAATTCGCCGGAAATTTATTATTTTTATTTTACATTGCCCACTTTTTGAAGCGAATATCATTGCTTACTTAGGAACGGGACCCGGTTACTCGTGGGAAACCAATGTTCTTTTTTTTTTTCTTTTTTTTTTTTAAACGTTGTATCACTATTGAGTGTCTTAACTCCTTAAGCTTCCTATTTGATCCATGTAGCGAGTCTTGGGCCATGACTCTCCCAAACCAGTTGGCTTTAGGGCACTAGGTATAGAATACCCTCGGCTTACTAGCTCGAATCAAATAGGCTACGAGTTAAGACTAGCTTTACAACGAGCTTCTTTGCCCTTCCCACCTTTTGATGCGAAATCAATGCTTGCTTAGGCAAAGAGGCCCGGTTACTCAGTGAGAAGTACTTGGAAACTATTTATTAAAATAAATTTTTATATGAAGAAACGTATAGTACTATACTAGCCTATAAAAAGTTAGACTTTTCTTTGATGCTAGTAGAAATAATTAGAAATGCTCCAAGAAAATTTTTATGTTTCTAGACTTAAATCTTTATGAAATTTTCTTAATTACTTGATTCCTCAATATCTCACAAGATTCTCTAATCTGTATCAATTTTCTTTTAAAAATGCTTAGTTTAATTCGACTCTTAGCATAATTAGGTATCTAAAATACTAACTTTTTCGAGACTTAAAATTTTAAAATTTTTATTTTTTTCCATCCCCCACAACTTAATCGACATTATCCTCAAGGAGAAAGAAAAAATAAGGATGTAATAAAAAAATGGAAGAATACACTATATTTTTTTTAAAATTTATTTATTTATTTATTTATTTTATTTATTTTTTTGGTCCACACATGCTTACAAATTGAGCTCTCCCTCCAACTTATTCAAAATTTCGCTAAAAAGAAATAGATAATTTAGATAAAAACTAAATATTGGGTTGCCTCCCAACAAGCGCTAAGTTTACCGTCTTCAGTCAGACACAATGTAGCTCCACTATCTATGTCGAATATTGGATTGACAAATTCCAAATGGTTTTGGATTGCAATCTCAGAAAGTTGATATTGATTTTTACTTCCATTATCGATATATTTTCAATGTAATTTTAGGATATAATTTGTGATTCCATTCTCAGACCATGTTTATTAAGAATCTACTCCTATTGGTTCTTCTTAAAATGCTCATGAATGGAGTTTTAAGGAGTTATAGTTTGATCAATGGGTGCTGGAAATGGTGAACTAAGGCGGTTTTAATTTTGGAGGTAAATTAATATGATCCTGCTTAAACAACTCCATTGACATTTCATTACATGCCTTTTGATTTTTATAAGAAAGAATCAAGCTTCTAGGGTTGAAGGGAAATAGGACATTAGTTTCGGGTAAATCATCTATTCTCTTTCCCTTATTTTCTATCTCATTTAAACTGGAACTAGCATCAGTACTAATTCTGGCTTGGGTTCTTCTATGTGGTTAGTCTCAGTACTAACCAGTTCTTCTAAAATTTTCATTTGGCTAGCATCAAGTACTTAGCCCTCTCTCACCTGGTCTTGTATGGTTTCATAAGAACCTATAGCTTTTAAGTTCAGGAATTACTTTTGGTATTCTCTAATTGGGATTCTTAGATGAATATTAGATTGATAATTTAATCCAGGTGGTTGGTGGGTCATTAGGTGGGTTGTTTGAATGGTAGGTTCGATAGTTGATCTGTTCTTCCTCATGTTAGACTCAACTAATTACCTATTGAGCTTTTAGTCTGGGTGATAGATTGCTGTTGAGTTAGAATTTAATATATGAAGTTGGTTAAATCTATCCATCAGCTAGATTGGTCTGTTGAGAGGTGGGTATGAAGACTGATTATAATATGATGGCCGGTTGAAACTGACTAGGCTGACCATTATTATAGGCATAATTTTGATAATTTTGCTCAAGTGAAATTTGGGTCTGAGCCTGAGTCTGTTGGGACATCCAAGAAAAATTATGGTGGTTGCTCCAATCTGGATTATATGAATTTGAAAATGGGTCATTAATCAATTTGGAGTATCCTTGAGTAGCTGAACTTGTTCTTATATAAATATGGAAACTGTGCAGTCATAGGATATTTACTTACATGATTGGGTTGACTAGCACGATTGAATAACTCTCCTGATAATTAGAAGATTGTTGACCTAAGGTTAGGAGTTGATCTATTTTCGTATCAAGAAGGTCAACTTTATTTAATTTTGGACATTTAGATTTATATTAGCCATTTGATTATTATGTTTAATGTGAATCAACCATTCAATTAAGTTCAACTATCAAAAAAAGCGATTTCCTAACCATGCATGGTGTAACCCTAATGTATGGTTTAAAAATTTTTAGAATATTTTTTATTTATTTATTATTATTATTATTATTTATTATATAAAAATTAATTTTTTTTAATTATTTTATTCATATTTTAATTTATTTTAATTTAATTTAATTATTAATTTTAGTTAGTTGAATTTATTTTATTTTATTATTTTTTTTTTATTTTTGAGGAGTTAAGAAAAAGAAAAAAGAAGAGTTCT
>QRFJ01006818.1:0-76340 GCA_006176705.1 Cocos nucifera | reverse complement strand
AAAAGAAAGACAAAGCCAAGTACTGACTTGGCACAATAGGGAGAGATCCAATTAAAACTTGGGCTGACTTGCAAAGTGAATTTCTTAAAAAAATTTATCCCAAAGGCCGAACCAACATTGAGGCGAGCTATCACTAGATTTGCTCAGCTTTTAGAGAAACAGATTCACGAGTCATGAGAGAGACTTAAGAAACTTCTTAGAAAATGCCCACACCATGGTCTATCTAAGTGGTAAATAATTTAAGCTTTCTATGAGGGTTTAGGACACCAATACAGACAGATGGTAGATGCATCCTGTGGAGGTGCATTCATGAACAAGACTGAGGATGAAACTTATACCTTATTTGAAATTCTGAGTGAAAACTCAATTAACCATGCTTTAGTATCTTTCTACCAAACCTGGGCAGGGATCCATGAATTTAAACATCTAGAATCTAGTCCTAAGGCTGATTCAAATTTGATAAATAAAGTAGACTTTCTTGCTCAAAAATTAGATCAATTCCTAAACCCAGATCAACAATCTCTTGCATAATTCACATTATCTTCTAATTATCAGGAGATTTATTCAATCTGTGCTAGCCCAACCCATCATGTGAGTGAATGTCCTATGACTGCACAGTTTTCACCTTTTATCCAAGAATAAGTCCAAGCTACTAAAGGCTACTCCAAGCTGGTTAATGATCCATTTTCAAATTTATATAACTCTGACTGAAAAAATCATCATAATTTTTTTTAAAAATCACAACAAACCCAAACTCCATCCGTGCAAAATTATTAGAATAGACCTCAATACTAGAACTATGCTTATAACAGAGGTCAGCCTAGTAAGCCTTTTCAGCCATCACATCATAATCAGCCCTCATACCCACCTCCTCAACAGACCAATCTAGATGATGATAGATTTAACCAACTTCAATAATTGATTCTAACTCAGCAGCAATCTATCGTCAGGCTAGAAGCTCAAATTAGACAACTAGCTGAATCTAATATAAGGAGAGAACTAGATCAATTGACGAGCCTACCAATTTCAAACAACCCATCTAATATCCACCAACTACCTGGACCAAGTTATCAATTTAATGTCTCACTTAAGAATCCCCAACTTAAGAATGCCAAACTAATTCCTGAACTTAAAAGCTATAGGATTCTTATGGACCCATACCAAGACCAAGTGAGAGAGGCTAGTACTGATGCTAGCCAAAATAAAAATTTAGAGAAATTGGTTAGTACTAAGACTAACCACATAGAAGAAACTGAGCCAAAAATTAGTACTGATGTTAGTTCCAGTTTAAATAAGATAAAAAATGGGGAAAGAGAATTGATGATTTACCCGAGACTTATAAACCTAATGTCCTATTCCCTTCAACCCTAGAAGTCGATTCTTTTTACAAAAATCAAGAGGCATGTAATGAAGAGTTAATGGAGTTGTTTAAGCAAGATCACATTAATTTACATTCAGAATTAAAATCATCTTTAGTCATCTAAATTTGAATGTTTAGCACCGGGTAACACCCTTTAGACCCATTGATCAAACTTAACTCTAAAAAACTCATTATGACATTTTAAGACAATAGGAAATTTAATAAAATTTAAATGGATACAAATTTTAAATTATAAGATAATCAAGATGAATATAAATCAACTTCTAGATCTATGTTAGATATATGTGCCCTAGAAGCCAGAATTGGCTGACACTTGTAATACACTTCTAGGGGCAAAATTATAATTTTGACTATAAATCAATAAAATGGGTTATTTTCTATCACATATGTGTATTTAGTGTCTGTGATACATCCTTTGAGTTAATGGTAATGATAATTCATATTTTCAAGAGTTGAAAATTTAAGACATGAATAATCATTATTAACTCATAAATTGCTCCCGACCATAGGATCATCACGAGGATGGTGATTGATCCGGAAGGTTGGTGTACAATCGCTTCTCTTTAGTAGATGAGTCTTGAGTCTACGGTGTGGAGACACCGGAGCGAGAGTACAGGTACTCGTTAGAGAACGAGGGCACTGAGCGTGACCACCTCGAGTAGTCATTAGGAAGTCTACCTTCTCGTCAATGACTGACTCGATGCTGCAGTAGTGTGTCTGGTTCTTTGACCTGAGATGCATCGGCAGTTCACCTTGAGGGTGTTATAGTTTGACTACACCATTACTCGGTCTCCTAGCCATATGGAACCCTGAGGTGTATGTTGGCTATAGCATGTTCATTGTAGGAACTGGATTGCATCAAGATGGAATCTATCTACCTCGGTGGTAGAGGAGCAGCCCTATGATGATCATGAGAATCAAGTCCAGAAGCCCATGGCCATGGTAGAGTGAAATAATAGAAAGAGTTTCTATTTAGATTTTCACATTGGACTCGAATCGAATGATTACATCATATGACAGAGACTAGGGTTTGACGAGTTCACCTTAACCCTAATCTGATCGGGGCTCAAGATAGAAGAACTGAATCACACAGGTAGCTGCACCAAGAGGTTCGCATTCAGCTCTGATGGGTTGCCACCATATACTGCTAGGTGTCACTGGTGGATTTTGGGAGCAATTAGAATGATTTAGATGATCGATCATTCTAGCTGTTCGAATCAGAAGAGTTCTGATCCATCGAAAGGAGTTTCGATGATGTCGATGATAGAGATCATGACATATCCCATTACCATACAGAACTGAACCTAACTGGGTCACACAAACAAGGGTTTGAATCTGGTGATCATCAATTGAACTGATCTAGTTCAATTGATCTGAATGAGATTCAATTAGGTTCAAGGAAATCGTGCTAGCACTCGATTGAACCTAACGTTCTTCTTTTACTATCATAAATAAGTTGTCCTGACTGAGCCAAAGGAGTTTGTGCTCAATCAGAGGCCTTCATATGGTCTGACTGGAGGTTGTCCAAGTCAGAAAAGGTTGTCTTATTTGTAAGACATTACCTGCCATTTTTGGTCACCTGCCATTTCTTGTTCTTTGACTTTGGTCAAAAGTCTACCTTTGACTGGTCAAACGTTGACCATTGACACTTTGACTTTTGACCACATGTCATGCACCTATTGGAGAGCTGGTGGGGGCCTGTCCCCCTGCCAGAACCTGGCAAGGAGAAGGGCGCACGCCACCCTAGGCGTGTGCCCAAGTTGGAGGCGCCTAGGAGTCCTTGTTGGACAAGGACTCCATCTCCTTTTTGGATTCCAATTAGAGTTCTTCTAAGAACCAACTTTGACTGGTCTTAGGCACCCTCTAAGGAGGAATCCAGGGGTCTCTATTCCCACCAATCAGATTTAGATCTGATTTCACAAAGGGTTGTGATTGGTTGGGAGGAAGAGGAGTTGGATCACAGCTAGTCTATAAATAAGACCCTGCGCCCAACTCAGATTCAGAATGCAATTCAATTGAGATCAAGTTTCCCCATGCCCCAAGGCTGCCTCTCCCCTCCTTCTCCATGCCATAGTCTCTTCTCCCCTTGCTCTCCACGTCCAAAAGGAGTTTTGGACCTTGGTTGGTGCGATTCAGATCAAAGAAAGGCGATCAAAAGCAAGAAGGCTGCGCTGCTGCAAAGGACGACTGCTCAGATCTTCAAAAGAGTTTTGAAGATCCTCCAGATCAGATCCAGATCTGATTTTTGGAGGTGTGATAGAGAAGAAGAGGATCTCCAGATCCAACCCGAGTGGATACCGGTAGAGGCCAGGCGCTTGCGTGGCTAAGATCCAGAACCTTCCGCTGCAAACAGGATCATCAACAGGGTAATAGGATTACCCAAATCAGGTATAATTAAGGTAAATTAAATTTGATTTAATTTATCTTATTTTATTTTATTTTATTAAAATAATAAGAATCAGATCTGAAAATATATCAAGATCTGATTGGGATCAAGAGAAAAATTTTTGAAATATATCTCTTGATCTGATCAGATCTGAACGAACCTGGACCGGGAAATCAGGATTTCCCTTCAACTGGTATCAGAGCCATGGTTCTAAAATTGTTTAGATCTGATTTTAATTTTATTTTAATTAGAAAATAAAGTGATTTCAGATGTCACATGAGATGTGATCAGATCTGAAATCAGAAAAAATTAAAATTAAATGAATTTGGATCTAAGATTAGAAGATATGCATGACTAGTTCTAGAATAGAATAGTTCTATAGAATAGTTTTGCATGTCTTTTGATTTAATCTGATTAAATCATATTTTAGATCTTCTTTATTTACTATTTTTTGATATTATAAGTGTTATAATAACATCTGATAAAATAGCAAATAAAAATTATTTAATTTTTGAAATATCATATGAGATATGATTGATGCATGTCTAGACTAGTTGTAGAATAGTTCTACATAATTGTCTAGATTAGAATTTATTTTGATTAGATCAATTTAAATCTAATTTTTTAGATTATTATGAGATAATTTAGATCTGAAAACATGCATGATTATGATACATGAGATGTATGCAAAATATGCCATGATTAGATCTACTTTATATATGAGATATATGATATAGATCTGATATTGTTTTGTAGTATTGAATGTTCCTGATTAAGGCGTTCCTCTTGGCCGTCCGGTCATAAGAACGAAGAAGGGTTTAAAGGCCCTCTCTTCCCATTCGATGGGGTGTTCTTATGATGTGTAGGGGTGCTGCGTGTTCGTCCTTAATCAGAAACCCAAAACTTACTTTCTGCAAAACCCTAGATCCTGAAACCCTAGGATTTATTGTGCATATTTTGTTTATGAACCCAACTTAATTAAGAATTAAGTTTATGGAATATTAATTAGGTCTAAAATTGAGAATTTCAGATCTAAGACATATTCATAATACTGGGTTCGGGCTTGGGTAGCTCAATTAGGTCTAAGCGGTTGATCAAACCGAATCAAGAGTTGGTTAGATGGGATCAACAATGCTTAAATTGACCAGCCTAATAGGATTAAGTCTGGGTCAAGATCGAGTCACGATCAAGCAAGACCTAATTAGGCTCAGAGGTTAGAGTCTGGATTGTAGGCTAACCCAATTGGTTCTGACTCAACAATTTGGTGTCTAAGGTAAGTTTGGCATAGATGACCGACTGGTTTTTAATTGGAAGCTACTCGACCTGAATGCGTTCTTGTACGAGTTAATGGCATATTCCTTCCACCGGTCTCACTTACCTGGCCATATCTGTTGACACAGTTCTGATCTGAGGTGGTCAATAATCCGAGCTAACCCATGCCACTAGGTTAGTCATAATTGTTATGACTAAGCCAAGTCTAGTTTAATGAGACCTGAATCAATTCTCCCTAAGAAAAGATTAAGTCTGAGGTCTTCCACCATTGTAGATGTGCGGGCCCTTCCCGGGGTTGATTGTTCTCGGCTGGATACAGTGGCTCAGTTGCACCGGGAAGATGCAACCATGTCTATTAGGCATTGGATGCTATGGGCTGGAGGATGAGTTGGGCTCAATATTTCGGATACGGTGAGAGACTCAATTAGGAACCCAGTCTATGCAAATGGTGGGTCTGACTTAACTAAGGAGTGGATCAATATTCCGGATACGGTGAGATTCATGAATTAGAGACCAAGTTTGGGTGCACCATGATTAGAGAATCATTAAACAAATTGGCACAATTATTAATTACCAAACTTACCTTAGACACCAAATTGTTGAGTCAGAACCAATGATTAGCCTACAATCCAGACTCTAACCTGAGCCTAATTAGGTCCTTGATCGTGACTCAATCTTGAAGACTTAATCCTATTAGGCTGGTCAATTTAAGCATTGTTGATCCCATCTAACCAACTCTTGATTCGGTTTGATCAACCGCTTAGACCTAATTGAGCTACCCAAGCCCGAACCCAGTATTATGAATATGTCTTAGATCTGAAATTCTTAATTTTAGACCTAATTGATATTCCATAAACTTAATTCTTAATTAAGTTGGGTTCATAAACAAAATATGCACAATAAATCCTAGGGTTTCAGGATCTAGGGTTTTGCAGAAAGTAAGTTTTGGGTTTCTGATTAAGGACGAACACGCAGCACCCCTACACGTCATAAGAACACCCCATCGAATGGAAAGAGAGGGCCTTTAAACCCTTCTTCATTCTTATGACCGGACGGCCAAGAGGAACGCCTTAATCAGGAACATGTAAATCTACAAAACAGTTATAGATCTATATCATATATCTCATATACAAATTTAGATCTAATCAAGGCATATTTTGCATACATCTCATGTATCATAATCATGCATATTTTCAGATCTAAATTATCACATAATAATCTAAAAAATTAGATTTAAATTGATCTAATCAAAATAAATTCTAATCTAGACAATTATGTAGAACTATTCTACAATTAGTCTAGTCATGCATCAATCATATCTCATATGATATTCAAAAATTAAATAATTTTTATTTGCTATTTATCAGATGTTATTATAATACTTATAATATCAGAAAATAGTGAAATAAGAAGATCTAAAATATGATTTAATCAGATTAAATCAAAGACATGCAAAACTATTCTATAGAACTATTCTATTCTAGAACTAGTCATGCATATCTTCATGTTCTTAGATCTAAATCATTTAATTTTAATTTTTTTGATTTCAGATCTGATCACATCTCATGTGACATCTGAAATCACTTTATTTTTTAATTAAAATAAAATTAAAATCAGATCTAAACAATTTAGAACCATGGCTCTGATACCAGTTGAAGGGAAATCCTGATTTCCCGGTCCAGGTTCGTCCAGATCTGATCAGATCAAGAGATATATTTCAAAAATTTTCTCTTGATCCCAATCAGATCTTGATATGTTTCAGATCTGATTCTTATTATTTTAATAAATAAAATAAAATAAGATAAATTAAATCAAATTTAATTTACCTGATTTGGGTAATCCTATTACCCTGTAGATGATCCTGATTGCAGCGGAAGGTTCTGGATCTAGCCATGCAAGCGCCTGGCCTCTACCGGTATCCACTCAGGTTGGATCTGGAGATCCTCTTCTTCTCTATCATGCCTCCAAAAATCAGATCTGGATCTGATCTGGAGGATCTTCAAAACTCTTTTGAAGATCTGCAGTCGTCCTTTTGCAGCAGCGCAGCCTTCTTGCTTTTGATCGCCTTTCCTTGATCTGAATCGCACCAACCAAAGTCCAAAACACCTTTTGGACGTGGAGAGCAAGGGGAGAAGAAGCTATGGCATGGAGGAGGAGGGGAGAGGCAGCCTTGGGGCGTGGGGTTTCTCAATTGAATTGCATTAGAATCTGAGTTGGGCACAGGGTCTTATTTATAGACTAAGCGATCCAACTCCTCTTCCTCCCAACCAATCACAACCCTTTGTGAAATCAGATCTAAATCTGATTGGTGGGAATAGAGACCCCTGGATTCCTCCTTAGAGGGCGCCTAAGACCAGTCAAAGTTGGTTCTTAGAAGAACTCTAATTGGAATCCAAAAAGGAGATGGAGTCCTTGTCCAACAAGGACTCCTAGGTGCCTCCTACTTGGGCTCACGCCACCCTTGGCGTGTGCCCTTCTCCTTGCCAGGTTCTGGCAGAGGGACAGGCCTCCACCAGCTCTCCAATAGGTGCATGACATGTGGTCAAAAGTCAAAGTGTCAATGGTCAACGTTTGACCAGTCAAAGGTAGACTTTTGACCAAAGTCAAAGAACAAGAAATGGCAGGTGACCAAAAATGGCAGGTCATGTCTTATAAAATAAGACAACCTTCTCTAACTTGGACAACCTCCAGTTAGACCATATGAAGGCCTCTGATTGAGCACAAACTCCTTTGGCTCAGTCAGGACAACTTATTTGTGATAGCAAAAGAAGAACGTTAGGTTCAATCGAGTGCTAGCACGATTTCCTTGAACCTAATTGAATCTCATTCAGATCAATTGAACTAGATCAGTTCAATTGATGATCACCAGATTCAAACCCTTGTTTGTGTGACCCAATTAGATTCAGTTCTGTATGGTAATGGGATATGTCATGATCTCTATCATCGACATCATCGAAACTCCTTTCGATGGATCAGAACTCTTCTAATTCGAACAGCTAGAATGATCGATCATCTAAATCATTCTAATTGCTCCCAAAATCCACCAGTGACACCTAGCAGTATATGGTGGCAACCCATCAGAGCTGAATGCGAACCTCTTGGTGCAGCTACCTGTGTGATTAAGTTCTTCTATCTTGAGCTCCGATCAGATTAAGGTTAAGGTAAACTCGTCAAACCCTAGTCTCTGTCATATGATATAATCATTTGATTCGAGTCCAATGTGAAAATCTAAATAGAAACTCTTTCTATTATTTCACTCTACCATGGCCATGGGCTTTAGGACTTGATTCTCATGATTATCATAGGGCTGCTCCTCTACCACCGAGGTAGATAGATCCCATCTTGATGCAATCCAGTTCCTACAATGAACATGCTATAGCCAACATACACCTCAAGGTTCCATATGGCTAGGAGATCGAGTAATGGTGTAGTCAAACTATAACACCCTCAAGGTGAACTGCCGATGCATCTCAGGTCAAAGAACCAGACACACTACTGCAGCATCGAGTCAGTCATTGATGAGAAGGTAGACTCCCTAATGACTACTCGAGGTGGTCACGCTCAGTGCCCTCGTTCTCTAACGAGTACCTGTACTTTCGCTCCGGTGTCTCCACACCGTAGACTCAAGACTCATCTACTAAAGAGAAGCGATCGTACACCAACCTTTCGGATCAATCACCATCCTCGTGATGATCCTATGGTCGGGAGCTGTTTATGAGTTAATAATGATTATTCATGTCTTAAATTTTCAACTCTTGAAAATATGAATTATCATTACCATTAACTCAAAGGATGTATCACAGACACTAAATACACAGGTGTGATAAAAAATAACCCATTTTATTAATTATAGTCAAAATTATAATTTTGCCCCTAGAAGTGTATTACAAGTGTCAGCCAATTCTGGCTTCTAGGGCACATATATCTTCAACTGTTAAATGGAGTTGTTTAAGGAAGATCACATTAATTTACATTCAGAATTAAAATCATCTTTAGTCACCCTTCTAGCACCCATTGAATCAAACTTAACTCCTAATACAAAAACTCCATTGATGAGCATTTTAGAAGAACAAATAGGAGAAATTCTTAATAAACATGGGTCTGAGAATGGGATCACAAATTATATCCCTAAAATTAATAATGATTATATCAATAATAAAATTATAAATCAACTTTCTGAAATTGGTAATCCAAAACCATTGGAATTTGTTAATCCAATATTCGACATAGGATAGTTAAACTGCATTATGTCTGACTGAAGATGGTAAACTAAGTACTTGTTGGGAGGCAACCCAACATTTAATTTTCTTTAGTTTAATTTATCTTTTTAGTTAATTTTTTTTAGAATAATTTAAATAAGTTGGAGGGAGAGTCCAAATTTTCAAAGGCATATGCTGGACCAAAAATATAGTCAGGTATATTCTTTCATGTTCTTTATTACAATCTTTATTTTTTCTTCTCCATTAAGGACAATTTTGATTAAGTTGGTGGGGGAGAAAAATAAAAATTTTAAAAATTTTAAGTCCTCAAAAAAGTTAGTATTTAGTATTTAGACACCTGATTATGCTTAAGAATCGAATTAAACTAAGCATTTTTAAAAAAAATTGATACATAGATCAGAGAATCTGTGAAATATTGAGAAATCAAGTATTAAGAAAATTCAATAAAGAGTTAAGTCTTGAATATAAAAAGATTTTCCTTGGAGCATTTCTAATTATTTCTACTAGTATCAAAGAAAAGTCTACTTTTTATAGGCTTGTGTAGGATAACTATACATTTCTTGATATAATTTTTTTTATTTTAGTAAAATAGTTTCTAAGTACTTCTCACTGAATAACCGGACCTCTTTGCCTAAGTAAGCATTGAGTTTCACGTCAAAAGATGGGAAGGGCAAAGAAGCTCGTTGTAAAGCTAGTCTTAACTCATAGCCTATTTGATTTGAGCTAGTAAGCCCAAGGGGTATTCTATACCTAATGTCCTAAAGCCAATTGATTTGGGAGTCATTGGTCCATGACTCGCCACATGGATCAAATAGAAAGCTTAAGGATTAAGACACTTAATAGTGGTGCAATGATAAAAATATATATATATATTGATTTTTCATCGAGTAACCGAATCTCATTGCCTATGTAAGCAATGATATTTGCATCAAAAAGTGGGCAATGTGAAAATAAAAATCAATAAATGAAGGATGAAAGTAGCAATACACTTTCCTATATGAAAGTTTAGACATATCAGAGATAAAGGTGGAATAATTTAGAAAAAAATTTAAAAAAATTTAATATTTTTTACTTAATTTTTTTATTGATAAGTATTAATATCCCAATGATATGTCTCACTTATACTCTACTAAATATCAATGGCCATTTTGAAAACTGCTTAGGTAAAATTTGAAACTCTAAAGTTAAAAGGTATTTAAAACTAAATTCTTTGTTTACTCGAGGATGAGCAAAGCTTAAGTTGGAGGATGTGATAAGTACCATAAACTCACCAATAAAAGTATTAATTTATTAATTAATTTATGTTAATTTTAAAAAATTAATGATCAATTTATATATATTTTTAAAAAATTAATATTTTTATTAATTAAAAATTAATTAAAAAATAATAAAAATTAAAAAATAAAATTTTATAATCAATGGAAAGAGTTCATTTTTTTTATCATAATAAAATTTTTTTTGAGCAAAACAAAACTAAAATGAAGAAGATATGAATTTTGGAAGAAATAAAATAAATAAAAATTAAATAAAAAATAACATATGGCTCAGCCGGCTTAAGCCGCCGTGCCATATTAGCCGGTGCGTCCAAATGCACCGAGTCAAGCCAACAAGCCAGCATGCCAAGCCAACCGAGCTAAGCCAACTCAGTCACGAAAGTCGTCAGTTGGTCCAGGATCCAAGCATGGACTGTCAGCTTAGTAGAAGACAGCAAATCATGAAGCAACACGTGGTGGATCTAAACCCTTAAAGGATTCATAAAAAATCTATCGTGGCTCATAGGGCATTTTGGTCTTTTCACTTGGCAACAAGAGTGCTGATTTGTTGTGGTCTTTGGAATGCTTGGTCCACGTGGTCCATGGGAATAATAAAGGCACGATCGGACGACTCTAGTAGCTTGCAGTCAAGATCGGATGGTGGAGGAATTTTTCAGCTTTAGGCTTCATGCGGATTGCCATCCAACAGCAGCACACGATCTAAAGGATGATCCGATGGTGGAGAAAGCTTTCGATGCTGATCAAGACTCCAAACGCACGATCAGCAGTCAGATTTTCTCCATCAACGTGCGATCAATGGCTAGAATTTAATCCTACTTGATCTAGGATGATACACATCCGATTTTGATGATTTTTGGATCGTTGGATTTTTATTGAACAGTCAGATTTCATTAGAACCATCAGAATTCATTCAGGACTCTTTTAATCCAATTTTTACTTAAATTTCTCCATATTTTGACGATCAAAGAGCTCCTTAATCCCACATTGCCTAGAAAAAAACTCTCCAGCCCTCCTAGCTCTATAAAAAAGATCCTAGGCCTCTAGAAATCGACATCTTTAGTCAAGATGAAGCTTTAGTATAGGGTGAAGCTAGGCTCTAGGTTAATGGCTGCTTCGAGGCAATTGGTGTCAAGAGGAAAAGCTGGGCTTCTACGCCAATCAAAGATCAGGCCATTTTATTTTATTTTATTTATTTCTTTTTAAATTTTATGTATTTAATTTATAAAATTTTAATTAATACAAATTTTATTTTTTGCACTTTGATTTCAATTTTTTATTTTTATTGCAATTTAATTTTTATATTTTAATTATTGTTCTTTATTTTACTGCAAGTAGATGCTAAGATCTAATTAGTAGATCTTAGTACCAAGTTTACTTTTTTGCATAATTTAATTTCCACTTTGCAATTTTAATTTTTAATTTTCGACTTCAAATTCTATTTTCAAATCCTTTTCTTTTTTTAATAAAATCAAAGATTTTAAATCTAAAAATACTACCTTCCCTATGGATTCGACCCGACTCACTACTATCTATGCATTTTTAATTATTTTAAGAAGTTGGATTAAACTGATAAACACGGTATCTTAACAACAACATCGCATTCTTATCAAATATTCAACATTCTATTCTTGAACTAGTGCCCCTACTAAGACATGACTCAGCTCTTGCTTTTCATGAGTCGACTCCTCCATGAGTCAATTCTTGATCGATTTCTGATCTATGCCAAGTATTGAAACTATGCCAGATTTAACTTTAAACTTCTCTTAAGTTCTTTCTTGACCTAGTACTCTTTAAGAAACATTTGGCTTGATCTCTTTTGCTCTTCTTTCTTAGTTCTTTCAATTAAAAATATGGAGCATCATTAAGATGGGTTTCTATCCTCCTAAACTTCATCTTAAACACTCCAACCAAATTGTTAGTACCAAACATAGACTTAAATATTTTATTATTCATCAAAATCATATCTAGGGTCAACATTCTTCCTCTTTTTGATGATGATAAAACCTTTGAGTTCATGCATAACATTTGCAAATTCCAAAAAGCATTCAAGATGAAGAGAGTAGTATTCCAATGTAAATTCAAATTATACACAAGTTCATCCATTTTGTAATGATTTATCATTTTAATTATAATGATCCTCCCCCTTTCTATTTGTTAAAAGTAAAATGTGCCACCCATTAAGAAGTTTCAAAATTTATGGTATGTGCCATTAATGTGCCATTTTGTACCTATTTTATGACATATTTTTAAAATATTAATATATATGTGTCACATTTTTAAAATTTTAAAATATATATCATTTATTGCACTTGTTTCATTTTTCTTGTTACTTTTATTTATGTCCTTTCTCTTTTTTTATGTTATCTTTTTTTTCTTTATTTTTGTATGTGCTCCTCCTTTCTTTATGCTTATATTTTTATCCTCCTTTTTGTCATCATCAAGAATTGAAAGGCAAGAAAAAGATATAAAAGGAAACATCCATACATATATAAAAAGGAGTAAATTGTTCATAGGAGTATGCACTGCATATAAAAAGATACTAAAGCAGTACAAGCACTTCCATACAACACAAACAAGGTCTTAAGATAAAGTATCATCATCCAACAACAAGATGATACAGACAACATAACTAGGTCGTATTGTTTCTACGGCTTCTCGGAGCCATAGCCATAGCCATAGATCTGATCTCTTGCATGAACCTGGGTGTTAATCCAGCAAACTGAAGAAGATCTAAAAAGGACGAGAGAAGCTAAGGTTTTGGTGTTGGAACCAGAGAGAAGAGAGAAGAGAGTTAGGGAGAAAAGCTCAATTGTATTCACTACAATTGTAAAAATTACAATGCCCTAGTTTATATACCCTAGAGTTCCCACATAAATTCTAATAAACCCCAGCTTAAAAACTCCCTTAGGCTAACCAAATACATGAATTATCCCCCTTAAGACTTCTCAAATCAGGCCTTAAGATTCCTAGGATCAACCCAGATCTTAGTCCAAAATAGACCCTTTTATAACTCTGCTCGCACACTGAGCCGGCTCAGTCTCAGCACTGAGCCGGCAAAGTTTCACTGGGTCGACTCAATCTAAAACTGAGCCAGCCCAATTCTGTGCTATGCGTGCAGTCCCAAAACTCAATATTTCTATTTTGCCTATACTTTGAGACTTAGCCGACCTAGTTTTGGACTAAGCTGGCAAACCTGTAGAAAATCTTCTTTCTGCAGTCTTGATATTTTGACTTTGGTTTTTTGCTCCATCTTGATTCCTGGATCTCTGAGGCACCAACCAAGCCCCTTGAGGCCCTCAATATCCAAACCTCAAGCCCATAGAGAGCTACATGCCACCTCCACCCTAGGACAACTCCTGTCCTAGCCCTAGGACCACACCTATCCTATCCTCCCCAGAGTCCTCATCCTGGCTCCATTCGCAGCCTCCTAAGGCTTGGGAGCAACACACCACCTATAATCTCCACCTTGGTGCGCCCAAGCTTTGGCACACCTGGCAACATCTTCCTGCACGATCCTATTATTCCTGCATGTCCTGATAGCCCCTTATGCTCACCATACCACTGCCATTCTTCTTCAACTACTAAGCTCTTTTTGAGGCCTTCGGAATGGCCGCCTCCACCGCTGAAGTCCTAGGCTTATTTTTCTGCACTACCTTTGAAGTTGTAGGTATCCTTCTGCTTGATAGCTGCATCACTTATCCTAGACTTCCTTGGAGATCATGCAATGTTCCTTTACCGGCACTCGCCGCATATCCTGATGCTCTACCTGACACTGTCCCCTCAGAGCGATGCCTATCTTCCTGCACAATCCTCTCCAACTGGATCTGTACAGCCCCCGCACTAGTGCTGGAATACTGGTCCTCCCTCTGCATCACCTGCTCTGAACCCATGTCATAGCTTCCTCCACCCATGAAGCCACCTCTACCTGGTGCTCCATCTGGAGCTAAAGTCCCCCTGATGTCATAGAAGCAGACTTTGTCTTCGAGTCCCCCGAGGCCAACCACCCAATGCTGCACTGCTAGGCCTACCACTGTACCTCGAACACCGTTACTATCCCTTCAGACCCTCTGCACTCCATAGATCTATCTAAAATCATCTCAAATAAACCGCACCTAGCGGGCTCCTCCGAGACCATCAAGATTTCATCCGAATCTTCACTTTCAGTGACTGTAATAATGGAATCCGAGCTTTCTCCTTCCTTGCAGTTCTTCCAAAGCAGACACTCCCGCTTAAAGTGCCCTACTTCTCCACACTGGAAGCATCTCTTGGATCCTTTGCTGCTCCTCTGTTTGCCCATCTTCTTCCCTTTCTTATGCTTCTCTGAAACCATAAGACTCTTTTGGAAGACCTTTCTCTTCGTCATCTATTTCTATTACTCATTGGACCTGAGCAGTAATACGATCTCCACGTACACCAATGTCCCCTTACCATACAGCAAAGTTGTCACTAACAGATTGAAACTCTCGGATAGCGAACACAGCAACAATAGACTCTTATCCTCCTCTTCTAAATCTACCCCTATATTGAGCAAGTCCATGCTCATCTGGTCGAACCACTGAATATGCCCCACAACATCTATACCCTCCTGCATCTGAAGGCTATACAATTGCTTATTCAGCATCAACTTGTTGCACATGTTCTTTTCCATGTACAACTGTTGCAACCTCAACCATAATCCCTTGGGTGTTCTCTCCTCCAACACATCATATAAAACTTCATCTACCAAATAAGCCCTAATCGTGGCACATATCCTTTTCTCCAAGGACACCCACTCCTTATCTGTGATCTCCTCCGATCTATCTTCTAAGGCCGAATCCAACCTCATCTGAACCAGCAAATCCTCCATCCTTACCATCCACATTGTGAAACATTTCTTTCCATCAAACTTCTCTAATCCGACCTTTAACCCACTATTTTTCATGATTAATCTTATTCAAATAATAGCAAATAGATAGATCTGAGAAATACCTTGACTAGGAATGATGGACAGTAGCCCTGTGATCTCTTTCTTCCTCACGAAGCCTGGAGAAAGCCTTTAGATCTAAATCTCACTGCTGATCTCTGCTGAAAACTAATCTTCTTCCTCCTTCATGCTTAACTAGGCTCTAATACCAATTGTTGCTCCTATGGCTGCTTGGAGCCATAGCCGTAGATTTGATCTCTTGCGTGAACCTAGGTGTTAATCCAGCAAACTGAAGAAGATCTATGAAAGATGAGAGAAGCTAAGATTTTGGTGTTGGAACCAGAGAGAAGTGAGAAGAGAGTTAGGAAGAAAAGCTCAATTATATTCACTACTATTGTAAAAGTTACAATGTCCTAGTATATGTACCCTAGAGTTTCCACATGAATCCTAATAAATCTCAGCTTAAAAACTCCCTTAGGCTAACCCAATACATGAATTAGCCCCCTTAAGACCTGTCAAACTAGGCCTTAAGACCCCTAGGATCAACCCAGACCCTAGCCCAAAATAGACCCTCGCATAACTTTATCCATGCACTGAGCTGGCTAGTCTCAGCAGTCGGCTAAGTTCCACTGGGACAGCTTAGTCTGAAACTAAGCCGGCCCAGTTCTGTGTCATGCCTACAGTTCCAAAACTCGACATTTATATTTTGCCTGTGCTCTAAGACTTAGCCGATCCAGTTTTAGACTGAGTCAGCTAACCTATTGAAAATCTCCTTTCTATAGTCTTGATTCTCCAACTTTGATTTCTTACTCCATCTTGAATCCTAGATCTTCGAAGCACCAACCAAGCCCCTTGAGACCCTCAATACCCGAACCTCAAGCTCATGGAGAGCTACATGCCGCCTCCATTCTAGGATAACTCCTATCCTAGCCCTAAGATCACACCTATCCAAGCCTCCCCGGAGCCCTCACCCTGGCTCCGTTCGTGGCCTCCCAAGGCCTGGGAGCACCACACCACCTACAAGTCCTAAAATAGATATAGACTAAGATCTATATAAGATGGATTAAGTCCTAGTAGATCAATCAGATGGAACATCAAGTGTGGTGGAGGAGTTTGCTCTAGTCACCCTCCTACTCCTGGTGCGATTGGATGGACCTCTAGCTCGGGAATATGTCCTAAGGGGTCTGGGAGGAGGTTGTGTAGTTCAAGGCTGATCAGGTGCATAGTGGGGAGGCTTAAAAACTAGAGGTGAAACTTGGATAAATGAAATGTTTGCATCTACCTCTGCTATCTTAGCAGCTACTGCTGATACTACTACCTCTACCACTACTGCTGCTACCTCTACTGCTGCTATGGTCGCTGCTGCTGCTGATCCTGATGGAGCATAGGTCCTCAAAAGATCCAACAGCTATCCCATAGAGGCTAAGAGTGATGTTATCAATCTTAAAAACATGTTGGATCTCTCTCTCTGCTCCATAAGCTGAGTCAGATGCCCAACCTCAGATGCCAGCCTAGCAATCTCAGTCTGGATCCCCTCCATCTGTGGTCTCAATACATCTAAAATGGAAAGGATGATTCGGGCGGTCTGATCATCATCAGTCTGAACTAGTAAAGGATAAGCTCTAGTAGATCAATTTGGGAGAGTAGTGAATGGGTCTGCTGCTATCTCAGTTGGAAGCTATACCGAAGGAATATCTATAGGCTGACTCAGTCTAATTCCATCTCGGATCTATGGCTGCTCCTATCCAAATGCTCTCTTGACCCATCTGTTATTCAACTTTCGATAACCCATCCTAATAAGTGTCTTCTCTCCATAGGTATTTATATGTCTCAAATGAATAGAAAGCTCTCCATCAAAGTCTATTCCAACCTTTCTGAAGACTGAGGTCAGGGCCATACCATAGAGAAGACATGCTCTAGCCCTGCCTACTACATCACTTATCTGTCTAAAGATCAGGAATGGAAGGTTGAGCTACACACCTCGAATAATGCAGTCCATAGTACTAATTACTCTATCTAGAATTAGATCAAATTGACCCATCTTAGGAAAGATAATCTGTGCAATGATGTGACTAAGTACTCTCATTTCAATGGACAAACTATTTGCTTCAAGTTTTATGATTCCTTCTATGTTGTCTGTCGAGAATGCATGCTCTTTCCACATGGATTGGTGTGGCCACTAGTGATTAGCCAAGCAACAAGAAAGTACTTCTCAGAGATTAATGCGAAAGCATGATCAAACAATTTAAGAAATAGAGAAGAAGATAAGAAGAGATTTTTGAAAGAAAAGAGCTTTTATTTAGTATGTTTCAACACCATTTACAACCTTGACCTATTTCCAATATGTATACTTTACAAAGGGTCAAGCCCAAGCTCATAGAAAAACTCTCCAAATCCAAGCAATCCACATACACAAAATAATAACCCACAAAAACTGAGCTAGCTTAATTTCAAATGGAGCCGGCTAACCTACGACTGGGTCGGATCAATCCTAGACTAAGCCGACCTAGTTGTGTACCGTGCCAATAGCCCAAAAATGCTGCTTTCTATCTAAGTTTTTCTCTAAGACCTAACCGACCTAGTCGTAGAGGACTGAGTTGATCCAATTGTGTATCGTGCCAATAGTCCAAAAATGCTGCTTTCTATCTAGATTTTTCTCTAAGACCTAGCCGATCCAGTCCTGGACTGAGCCAGCCCAATTTTTAACTTAGCCGGCTCAGTCTCAGGATGAGCCAACCTAGTTTCTAAACTTTACTAGGAGAGCTGATTTCTCTTTCAGCTTGCTCCCATCTTCTCATGACCTATCTTCTCATGTTTTTAAGACTTAGAAGTGCCACTTCTGAGCTCACATTCTCCACCTTGGTGCTTCCAAGTTCTTATGAACTCATCTCTTCTCAACAGACCCATCCATGCCACACATCTCTAAAAGCTGTCATTGGGGAGTATCTTCATGAGTGTATCAGACTGATTCTCCTTGGTATGGACCTTCATCAGTTCTACTTCACCTTCCTCCACCAGCTCTCTGATCCTATGGTACCTCACATCTATATGCTTTATGTGCACATGATAGACTGGGTTCTATACTAATAGCAGAACACTCTAACTATCACTGAACAGTATAACCTTGCTCTGCTCCATCCCGAACTCATCAATCAGCCTCCTAAGCTAAAGGGCTTCCTTTGCAGCCTCCGTTATCCCAATGTGCTCGATCTCTATGGTACACAAGGCCGTGATTGACTGAAGGATTGATCTCTAAGACACCGATTTACCATATACGTAGAAGAGATATCCAGTAGTAGACCTCCTTGTATCAAAATCACCAGCATAATTTGCATCAACAAATCCTTCCAAAGGACCTGAACCTTCACACATCTTCACAGATTATTCTCCAAATCCTCCCAGCTGCCCACCAAACACCAAACCATAATCCCTTATTCCATGCAGATATCTCAATATCCATTTCAATGCTTTCCAATGTTTCTTCCCAGGGTTAGCCATGTATCTACTAACCAAGCTCACTACATGTGTTGTATCTGGTCTACAGCACACCATAGTGTACATCACACTGCCTACAGTATTTTCATAAGAGACTCATTCCATGTACTCTCTCTCCTCTTCTAACTAGGAGCTCTATAACTTGGAGAGAGACATGTGGCTTGACAATGGTGTCTCTATTGGTTTGGCCTTCTCAATCTCAAACCTCTCCAGAACCTTTTGCACATACTTTTCTTATGATAAATGGAGCACTCTTTTGCACCTATCTCTGCAAATCTCCATTCCAAGGATTTTCATAGCTGGATCCAAATCCTTCATCTTAAACTCAGATGATAATGCCCTTTTCAACTTTTTCACAGCATCCATGCTTTTACTGGCCATGAGCATATCATCTACATATAATAACAGGTATAGGGCATCCTCCTCATCTACATCCTTGACGTAGACACAATAATTATGTTCACATCTACTGAAACCCAGGCTCAAGATAAAGCTATCAAACCTTCGATACCACTGATGAGGGGATTGTTTCAAGCCATACAAAGACTTTCTGAGTAAACACACCTTTTCTTCCTGTCCCATCTCCATGAAATCATCAGGCTACTTTATGTAGACTCTTTCCTCCAAAATCTCATGAAGGAAGGCCATCTTCACATCCATCTATTTCAATTACATGTTATACTGTGCCACCAGTGACAGCAAAACTCGAATAGATGTATGACGCACCACAGGAGAGAAAATTTTTATGTAGTCAATTTCTTCCCTTTGTGAGTATCTCTTTGCTACCAACCTTGCTTTGAATCTGACTCCATTTTATTCTGAAGGTGCTTCTTTCTTTGTGAACACCCACTTTGAGCCAATAGGTCGAGCACCCTCTAGAAAATCCATCAGCTGCCACGTCTGATTCTTCTCAAGTGATTTCATCTCCTCCATCATGGCCTGTATCCATGAATCATCATCTTCACTCTCCATGGCTTCTGCATAATTCTCTGGATCTCTATTAGTAATGATAAGTGCATAGGAGATAACCTCATCAATGCCATATCTGATCAGTCTTCTAATAGTATGCTGGGGCTTATGCAAAGCCACTTCCACTGGCACATCTCTACCTGATGTCTGTGGCTGCTCCTGTACATCTATTTGAATTACCGACCCTTCATGTTGATTTTCAATCTAAGATAATACTTTTCTGCCCAGCTCCACCTTAATAGGAACACTCCTATAAGTGGATGTAACCTACATGCCATCATTCTTTGACTGGCCACCACTGTTCACCTCTGTTTCTTTAGTTTCATCTATCCTAAACCTCCTCAAGATGCTCTTCTCATCAAAGATAACATCCCTACTGATCACTGACTTTTATGCCTGAGAGTCCCACAGTAGGTATCCCTTGACTCCTTGTGGATACCCTATGAATATCATCTTTTGAGATTTTGGGTCCAATTTGCTTCTCTCGATTGCCTTCACATGTGCATAGGCTGTGCAACCTGCCAAGCTCCACGTTCTTCCCACTCTAGACCTCCTCTAGAATGCCTCCATTTAGCTTATAATGAGGGGATCTGTTCATAAGAAAATAAGAAAAAATTAGAGCATCAACCCAAAAGAACTTTGGGAGTGATGTCTGCAGCCTCAAACTTTGGACCTTCTCGATCAGTGTTCAGTTCATCCTCTCCATGATACCATTCTGCTGGGGAGTCATTTTCACTGTGTAATGGCATTTTATGCCATTTTTCTCATAGTACCTCTTGAACTCTAGGCTAGTATACTTTCCTCCATTGTTTGGCCTCAGACACTTCACCTATCTTCCTGATTCCTTCTCTACTTCAACTCTCCAGGCTCTGAACTGGGCAAACACCTCTAATTTTTCTCTGCTCAGATAAACTCACACCTTCCTTGAGAAATCATTAATGAAAGTGACAGAATTTTGCCCCATCTCTAGCTGATACAGGAGCTGGTCCATCCAAGTGCACTAAATCCAGCACTCCCTCACTGCGCTTGGTGCTTTTGGCAAACTTCATTCTATGCTGTTTGTCAAAGATGCATGGCTCATAAAGATCTATACCCTCCTTCAAGGCTAGGATCATACCTCTTCTGCTTAGTTTAGTGAGCCCACGGTCACTCATATAACCCATCCGATAGTATCATAGCTGATATAAAATCTACACGTCTTATGCCGCTACTAGCACCTCTGCACTATCATTTACCACTGAGCCGTTCATTCTGTAAAGATTGTTGCTTAGTCTTCTACCTTTCATCACCACCAAAGCTCCCTTGGAAATTTTTAGACATCCACTCCCAGCCTAGCTACTAAAAGCATAATCCTGCTCCTCCAAGTAGCCCAAAAAAATCAAATTCTTTTTCAACTTCGGTACATGCCTAATATTTGATAATGTACGAATGATCTCGTCGTACATCCTCATCTTAATAGAGCTAACTCTAGCTACTTTACATGGGTGATCATCTCCAAGGCTGACACTTTCACTATCGATCTTCTAGTAGGTAGCAAACCACTCCTGATAAAAAGTATAGTGGTGTGAGCATGCTGAATCCAATATCAACATAATATCATACTCTGTGGATCCATCTGATACAACTAGCTAGTCTTCTCCACTACTCACAGAAGTTGTAACATCTTTCTTGCTGGCCTTATCTTTTTTTATCTTAAAAGGGGATAATCTCTCCTCAAGTGTCCAGGCTGATTACATTTATAACATTTCAATGTCATCTTCCTCTGATCGTGAGACTTCGACCTACCATTGGATTTTTCTCTTATCTTCTCTTTTGATCTTTTCTGTCTTTTCTTCACAGCCAAGATCTTAGACTTAGGGTCTCCCTTGCAGATCTTTTTCCTTTGTTCATTTGATCTGAGCACACCAACAACCTCTTCATAGTTTAGGATCTTCTTTCCATAAACTAAAGTTGTTATGAGACCATCATATGAACTTAGGAGAGAACATAATAGCAGCAATGCCCGATCCTCCTCGTCGATCTTCACATCTAGACTCATCACATCAGAACATACCTGATTGAACCTTTGGATATGTACAATAAGATCTCTGCCTTCGGGCATCCTCAAACTATACAGCTATTTTTTCAACCATAGCTTGTTCGTCATGTTCTTTCCCATGTATGTGTTCTTCAGTCTCTCTCAGAGCTCCTTTGCCATACTTTTTATACAAATCTCGAGCAAAACCTGATCGACCAAGCACATCTGGATTGTACTAAAAGTAATTTCCTTCAACTCTTTCCAATCCTTAGCACTGATCTTTTTCAATCTTTCTTTCATCAAGACCTTGTAGATCCTTTATTAAACCAACAAGTCCTTTACTCTTTGCTGCCATAGAGTAAAGTTTTTCTTGCCGTCGAACTTCTTAAAATCCATCTTGAATTCACTTGATCCCATGACTTCAAACAAGTCAAGAACAAATCCCTAACACCCTTCACGATCTCACACACCAACAAAACTATCTTTCAAAGAAGATCTAACTAGCCCTAGATCCTCTTTCCAAACTTCTATATCACCATTCCTTAATGTAAACAATCTCCACCTCAATCAAGAGACAACCACGAAGCAAACTAGAAGTTTTAGGATAAAACCTAGTGCAATAGATTCTGGATGTAGTAAACTTTAGGTGTCTTTCTTCCTTCCATGCAACACCGCTCTGATACCAAATGTCGGGAATGCGCGCTCTTTCTACATGGCTCGACGTGGCCATCGGTGATTAGCCAAGCAATAAGAAAGTACTTTTCAGAGATTAATGCAGAAGCATGATCAAATAATTTAAGAAATAGAGAAGAAGAGAAGAAGAAAATTTTGAAATAAAAGAGTTTTTATTCAGTATGTTTCAGCACCATTTACAATCTTGACCTATTTTCAGTATATATACTTTACAAAGGATCAAACCCAAGCTCATAGCAAAACTTTTCAAATCCAAACAACCCATATACATAAAATAATAACCCATAAAAACTAAGCTGGCCCAATTTCAGACTGGGCCAGCTAACCTATGAATGGTCAGCTCAGTCCCAGACTGAGTCGACCCAGTTGTGTACCGTGCCAATAGTCCAAAAATACTGCTTTTTGTCTGAATTTTTTTTAAGACCTAACCGACCCAGTCCTAGACTGAGCCAACCCAGTTTTCAACTTAGTCAGCTCAGTCTCAATGTGAGCCGACCCAATTTCTAAACTTTGTTAGGAGAGCTGATTTCTCTTCCAGCTCGCTCCCGTCTTTTCATGACCTATCTTCTCATGTTTCTAAGACTTGGGAGTGCCACTTCTGAGCTCACATTGTCCAACCTGGTAATCAATCTAAGGGCAAAATTCCTATCATGTGGGCACTGTGGTGCTAATCCCTCAGTAGATAGTCCCCAAATTTTTCCAAGTCTATCAGAGATGAGGTGAAAGGTGACTCCTTTTACCATGCATTTTAGATCATCCTCTCCCCTAGACATACATCTATAGAACTCTCAGACTAGTTAAGGATAGATGGGTTGGTCGATGGAGAAGAAACACTCCCATTATTGGCATCGAATCCAACTACTAATCCTCAACCCTTCTCGATCAAAAAATCAAAAGTCCATATTTCTTCCGATGGTCACTTGCCGATCAAGAAGTGAGGGAGAAGGAGCAGACGATTGGAGGATGGTGTTACCTTCATTGTAGTCAGAATCACTCTCCCTTAGAGATTCCCGCTATTGTGGTAGACTAAATCTCCTTCGAACAACACAAATCTTTCTCCTAGGCCCCATTGTACACCATGGAGGGAAAAATCCAAAGAAATCAGGAAGAGAACAAGTGGAGGTATCAATGGAGGGTCTCTCATGGCCTTAGAACAATACTAGGGTTGAATAGTGAAAGGATGAAGTGAGATAAGGAGGAGAGAACCCAGATTTAAAAACTAGATTTTCGACCATAAGTCAACTCTAGGTGTTCGAGAGTCAACTCCAGCAGGAGTCAACCCTAGGTTAAGTAGTGTGAAATTTTGATTTTTCATAAAAAGAGAATAGGTACATCTAATTGAGAAATGATTAAGACTTTGATCTGTTCGGGATAAACCTCGCTCCCACCAAAGTTCGGTCTGGAGCTCAGTCGAAAGATATTTATAATCACCGAAGAACTCCAATCATAGCTTTAACTATTTTCCAAAAGATGACTGCTTCTCCGTCAGTCGAACTTCTTCTAGACATTTTCCTCCATCGGACTTCTCCTTCCATCAGACTTCTCCACCAGTTGAACTGCTTCCGAACTCCTCCTTTGTGTCACCCCTAGGAATTTCTTTCTGACACTGAAAGGATCTCAGCATCTAAACTTGATACTGCAAATATCAGTCAACATATAGAAGATCTCAAAAATGTCCGTGCCTCCCTCGAACTACTGTGATGCGAAGTCCTTCACCGCCTATAGCTATCCCATCCGAACTTCAACTATTAAATTCCAACAGACTGGCAAGTCATGATAATGGACACCACTCTTGACTGGCGCATCACGACAACAGACACCATTCTTCATAACAAACTCTGCATGGCCTGAGCAGCCCACTACTAGATGGTTGCGGTTGTCACCATCAATTTGTTACAAGCTCCATCTATAAAAGAAACCCTCCAGATACATTTCAAAGGAGGGCTCTCATCTTCTACTCCAAAACTCTATCAAAAAAATTTCTCTGAGTGCTCCATTTTTGTTGGCCAAGAGAATTAACTTGATCGTCAGAGGATCTTGCCGGAACCACCACCTTCGACTCTGAATAGAAGTTGTTTTGCAGGTTACCGATGGCAACCTCATTTTCTTCAACTCTAGCTCGATTTGGCATCAACTACATTTCACACCAATAGAATTGATGCTAGAGGAAGCGCCGTACTGCGATAAGGCTCTCTTTGTTCTTAAAGGAGTGCTCATTCTTTCTTCCCAAAGTTCTTCCTCTTCGACTATTCTTGTATAGATGCCTCCTAGGAAGGTCTCAACTCGGTGGTCAACCACCCCATGACCATATCTCATCTAGATCTATCCATTCCTGCTTCCTCTCCAGCATCATGGACTCCACCAGTAGCAATGGTGGATGCAAAATAGTTCAACCTACTGGTTCAGAAGGTTAGAGGCCTCATTGAAGCAATACAGGCCATGCAGCAGCAGCAACAACCTCCAACATCGATCCAGCCAGAATGGGCTTCACTAGAGCCCCAAGACCCAATCTAGAGATGATTGACTTAGGCGAGTCGGCCTACAACCTCTGGAAAGGAGAAGCAGAGGATGGAGAGCCCTTGTTCCAATCATGATTCAATTATCGATGGGTCCTTATCGTCGTTCTACCAGAAGACTTTGAAGATTCATGATCAGGAGGATCTCTCGGACCAAAATCTATAAGAAATGAATTAGTGGATCGAAGAACTCCATCATGCTCTCTTCGTTCACAATGATGACATATGCATCGACCATCCTTTCTTCCAAGAAATTATGCAGGAGCCAATCCCGTCAAACTTCAAGCTCTCCCAATTTGAGAGCTACGATGGGACTACTGATCCGATTGACCATCTAGTGGCCTTTCGAACCATGATGTTGCTCCATGGTGCATCTAATGCCATTCTATGCCGAGCTTTTCCATCCATTCTGAAGGAAGCAGCAAGAAATTGATACTCGACTTTTAAGTTGGATACGATCTTTTCTTTTGATCAGATGAGTCATCAGTTTATGGCTCATTTTGTTAGCAGCCAATGCCCTTGGCGAGACTCGGACTCCCTCACCAACATCAAGCAAAAAGAAGGAGAGCCCATCCAAGCTTATGTTAGTCGCTTGAATAAGGCTGCCTTGGAGGTCCAAAATTTGGATCAATCTATTACGATGGCTGCACTGAAGGACAGCCTTCAGAAGAATGACCTGCTTTTCTTCTTGAAGAAAAAATATCTCAGGAATTTTGTTGATATGCTGGCCCAGGCTGATGGTTACGCCCGGGTCGAAGAGGCATTTAAGGCCAAATATGGTGAAGCCATAAGAGAGTGGCGTGTGGGTGAATCAAGTAAGCCTACTACTGAAGAAAGGCCGAGTGAAGCTCAGCCAAGCTCTCGAACTTTCCACGAGCATAAACAAGTCTGGACTCCTCCTCGAGCTCAAAGGCAAAGGAGCTCTGATAGAAGGGCATGGCAAGGCTCTTCCTCCAGAAGGTTCCACAACTATACTCTCCTCAATGCTCCGAAGACCCAAGTTTTGATGGAGGTTAAGGAGTAGCTATCGAAGCCAGAGAGGATGCACGCTCATCCTAGCAAATGTCATCCTAACAAGTACTATCTCTACCATCATGATCATGATTACGATACAAAAGAATGCATACAACTCCAAGACGAGATTGAGGAGCTCATCAGGCGAGGCAGACTTGATCGATTTTTGCAGCATCGGCCTGAAGGATGGGAGGATCGGTCGAGAGCACCCCCACTATCAGAACCACCAAGGAGGGAAGAACAGCAAGAAGATTGACCACCCCTCGACATCATCAATACCATCTCTGGAGGACTTCGATGGGGCGAGGCCAGTGGACCGACAGAGCCTACGAAAAGGTGGAGGACCAAAGAGCCCATAACTTTCACTGATGAGGATGCTTGAGGGGTTCAGTTTTCGCACAATGACGTAGTTATAATTTCTTTGAACATTGCTGACTATGATGTAATTCGCATTTTGGTAGATAATGAAAGCTCCATTGATGTCTTGTTTTATGATGCTTTTTCCTAAATGTCCATAGCTAATGACCATCTAGGATCTATGAATTTCCCTTTGGTGGGCTTCACTAGTGATGTTGTGTCAGTTGAAAGGATAATAACACTAACTGTGGCTACAAGACAATACCCAAAATAGGCTAGAGCACATGTCAACTTTTTGGTAGTAAAAGCTCCATCTGCTTACAACGTAATTCTTGGTTGACCTGATCTAAATGCACTTCGAGCTGTAGTATCAACCTATTACTTAAAAGTGAAGTTCCCGACAAACTATGGGATCGAGAAGATTAGAGGAGATCAAATCTTGGCAAGATACTGCTACTCCATGACCTTACAAAAGAATGGCCAATCTGACCCTTGCCCAGTTGATGGGCTGGATGTCCATGATGACCATACTAAGGAGCGGGGTGAACCCATGGAAGACCTAGTAGCTGTTCCTCTGAATGACGAAAATGCAGAGCACATGGTGCAGATTAGTTGCAACTTGGGGGAGGAAGTTTGAAAGCAGCTCATCGCTTTCCTATGGAAGAATGCCAATGTCTTCGCTTGGGCTCCCGTAGATATGCTGGGGATTGATGTTGAAGTCATAAAACATTGGCTGGCTGTTGATCCTAAATACAGACTAGTGAAAGAAAAAATCCAAGGCCATGCACCAGAAAGACAGAAGGTAATAACAGAGAAAGTAAACAAACTTTTCAAAGCTGAGTTCATCTGAGAAGTCAACTATCCAAGTTGGGTCTCTAATGTGGTCCTGGTCAAGAAGGCAAATGGCAAGTGGAGAATGTGCATAGACTTCAAGAAGCTGAACAAGGCCTGCCTAAAGGATAGCTATCCTGATCAACTGATGGATGCAACCTCAGGCTATGAGCTCCTCACCTTCATGGATGCCTTCTCTAGCTACAACCAAATCAAGATGGCATTAGAGGATGAAGAAAAAACTACCTTTATTACTGACCATCGTCTTTATTATTATAGGATCATGCCCTTTAGGCTTAAAAATGTAGGCATGATCTATTAGCGTCTGGTCAATAAAATCTTCAAGGAGCAGATCGACTGCAACATGAAGGTCTACGTGGACGACATGCTTGTCAAGAGCCAAACTTCTGCAAATCATGTTGTCGACCTCGAAGAAGCCATCGATGCCCTCCAAAGATGTAAGATGAGTTGAACCCGATCAAATGCACCTTTGGAGTAACCTCAGAAAAATTCTTGGGGTTCATGATGTCGAGGCGAGGGATTGAGGCAAACTCGGAGAAGATCCGAGCCATCCAGCAGATGACTGCCCCAAAATCAATAAAAAAAATTTAATGCCTAATCGAAAAGGTGGCATCATTGAATCGCTTTGTCTAAAAATTGGCCAAGTGATGTATGCCCATTTTCCAAGTCCTCAAGCAACCAAAGAACTTCTACTGGATGATAGAATGCCAATAGACATTCGAAAAGCTCAAAAGCTACCTTGGCTCAACCCTCTAGTTAGCAAAGCCCAAATCTAGAGAAGAACTACTTTTGTACTTGGCAGTCTCTCCAGTGGTCCTTGTGGCAGTCCTGGTTAAGGAAGAGGCAAAGTGCAGTGGCCGATCTACTATATAAGTCAAGTTTTGAGGGATGCTAAGACCAAGTACACTATGTTAGAAAAACTAACTTATGCTTTACTAATTGCAACATGGAGACTTCGACCTTATTTTCAGGGGTACACCATAACTCTCCTCATCGATCAATCAATCAAGGCAGTTCTTCACCGAACGGACACCTCCAAAGGATTCATGAAATGGGCAATTGAACTTACAAAATTTGACATTAACTTTTGTTGACCCCATGATTGATTTTGATGATTGTCAAACTTTAAGTGTTTAAGTATTTAACCATGTGTTTCAAGAATGGATATAGATCTTTTCAGGTTTTCAAGTTAAAATTATAATTTTATCAAGTTGAAGATTAAGAATAAGTGATAAGGAGCAAAATTATAATTTTATAAAGTTGAAGAAAATCTATTTCGAAAGCCTCAAGAATAAGCTTAGAAGATTTTTGATCTTTTGGAGGCAGTCCTATAATTTTTGGATGCATAAATTATAAGAAAATCAAGTTGTAGCAAAATGGTCAACCCGAGGAACAACCCTTACGTCATCTCTATTTGAAATGGACTACTTAGCAAGCTTGGCACACAAACAGGACCGACTTAGTCTGAGACTGAGCCGACCTAGTCTCAGTGAAAGCAAAAGATAGAAAGTATAAAAAGCTAGTTTTTCAAGATCCAGGAGATTGAGCCAATCTAGCTATAAATTGAGCCAACCCAGTTAGGACTAAGCCGATCCAATCAAAAACTGAGCCGACCCAGTGATCATAATAGCTAGTTTTCTACAGCTTTTTCAAACGATTATTTCTCCACTATAACTGCTATTTCAAGGCTTCCAACGACTAGAACTGATCCTCAAGCTATCACAAAGAGTATAAAAAGCTAGAGAAACATTTGAAAAGTAAGATCAAGTGGATTGAAAGTAGAAATCATTAAAATAGTGAGGTTCATTGAATATCTATAGAAAAAGAGAGAAAAGAGAGGATCTTGTACATCAAATTCAGAGAGCTTCAAAGTATGATCATCCTCATTCATTTAAGATTCCTCTCAGCCATCAAAGGAGAGAATATAAAGCTTCAAGAGCCATTTTTCAACCTCTCCATCAAACTTCAAAAAGAGTTCTTTTTCTTTATTTTTGTGCTGAATTTTATACTGATATTTTTGTTTCTTTATAAGTTTCTTTAAGAGAAAGAAACTTGAGATGTAAATTGGTCTAAGCCGACAATTGGATAGTATAAAGGTTGTGGTTGGTGCTCCTAGGTTAAAACCAACCAGATTGATAGTGAATCCAAGAAAACTATTGGTGTAGGGTTATGGTTGGTGAGCCCAACAAAACTAACTGGATTTATTTATGATCTTGAATCAAAATAAATGTACTATAATCTCGGATTGTAGTAGAATTTTTAAGAGGATAGTTTGGAGAGTGGACATAGGTGTGGGATAGTACTGAACCACTATAAAATTTTTGTGTGTTTATTTTATAATTTTTCTTTCTTTGCTTTCCTTATTTGCCTTACATACTTACATTAGTTAGTTGCTTTTAATTCTACTGCTACACATTGCTCATTCACCATATGCATTCAAGTTTCTTTTAATTAGAAGCACATATTTATCTTAGATTATAATTTAGTCAAAAATTTTATAAATACAATTCACCCCCCACACCTCTTGGGTCGCCATACCTGGGCAACAAGTGGTATCAGAGCAGGTGCTCTGTTATTGGTTGTTGACCTAATAATCAAGAGCTAAAGATATTAGCAATCCAAAATGAAATCTTTTTTTAATGAAGGTCATTCCATAGATAAACCCCCACTTTTTAATGGCTCAAATTTTATCAATTGGAAAGCTACGATGAAAATATTCATACAAGCACAGACTATAATTTATGAAAAATTATTGTTGATGGCTCACACACCCACAATGCATTAATCAAGCATGATAAAGAGATGGCCCAACAAATACCAAGGTTATGAACATGCTTTATTGCTCCTTAGATATTAATAAGTTTAATGCATTTTCTTCATGTATTTCAATGAATCAAATATGGAAGAAATTAAAAATGACTTATGAAAAATTAAATCAAAAAGAAGAACCAAGCTCCCAAGAGGATAAGCAAGCTCACCCAAACATATGTCTCATGGCTCATGAGGATGAAAGGAAGAAAAAGAAGAAGAAACAAAAGAAAAAGAAAGCATTGATTAAGGGGGTGCAAAGTAAAGAAAAGAGAAATGAGAAAGAGGAAGAAAGAATTATAAATTCTTGCCTCATGGCCAATAATGATGAGGTAAACCTTGAAAATTCTTCTGAATTTATTTTTGATGAGTTGTTTCAAGCCTTCAATGATCTTATGAATGAATATAAAATGATAGGGCTAAAAAATAAAGAATTAAGAAAATCAAATCTTCTTTTAGTTGATGAAAAGAGTAAATTATTGATTGAAAAAGAAGATATTTTGAAAGAAAAGAATGCTTTAGCTAAAGAAAAAGATGCATTTCTTAAATCTAAAAAATCTTTAGTTGAAGAAAAAGAAAATTTACTAAAAAAAAGAAATCTTTTTTGGAAGAAAATATAAAATTAACAAAAGAGATTGAAAATTTGAAGTCCATGGTGGAAAATTCACTTATGGATCTCAAAAGCTTCAAACAATATTGAACAATCAAAAGGATATTTTCAATAAAGTTGGAAGTATGTATAATCCCTTAAGAAAATAGAAATTTGTGAAGAATATATTTAGCAAAGTTTCATCTAAATATTATCCAATTACATGTTTCAAATATAATAAAGTAGGCCATAAAATTTTAGAATATAACACTAAGAGACTTGGCCATAATTTAATTAAATAGATTTAGATTTCAAAAGGAACCATGAGCTCTAACCTTTATGGATCCAAGATGACTTGGATACCAAAAACTAGTAAATAATTTTGTAGATACACCAAAGATCCAATGGAATAAAATGAGAAAATACATGTAGTTGGAGGTCTTGGAAATGGACTTGGATGGGTGATGATATTGATAAAATCTAAACTTTTCTCATATTATACCATCAATGTTTGTTTGATTAATTCTACTAATTTTAATGATCTATCATTATCATTTTATATTATGATTACTTGCTTGAAATTTTTTTCATATGTTAGTAAGATTAGTATGATTGATTAATTTCAAAGATTTGAATTCTTTGATTTTAAAAAATCAATATGCTCTCCTCTAAATATTATGTTTTGATATAAATTGAAACTATCTTAAAACTCAACATGATATAATAGCTTCTCCATATCAATTTTGTAATTGATAAACTTAAATTAAAAGATTCTTAATTGAATATGAATATTTTTGAATTGCTAAACATACAAGTAAAACTAAGATTGACATTCCCACTCAAAATGCTTGATGTGTTAAGTTGCATTGCATTTTAAGTTTATCCTTAAGGATTTAAAATCTCATAGTTAGATCAAAACATAGAGCCAATATCTAGATTCCTCTTATTTTAACTTCAATTGATTTTGTCCCCTAACTTAAAGAATGTCTTTCACTTGATATCAAATTGAATTTGAAATATATTTTTATATTTTTTCTATTATTTTCAAGCAATGAATCTAAAAATTGGTTTTTCTATAATCTTTAAGTAGTATCAAACTTTTAAGAAATTATTAATTAGTCTAAATTTTAGTTCTATTGATATCATAAAAATTTCTAAGCAAATTATTTAATTTAATTTTTAAATAATTAGTATCAAGGTAATTATTATTTATTTTAAATTTTAAAACTCTTGGTATGAAAACTTTCATAATTACTATCAAATAGTACATCATTGTCTTACACTTCAATGCTTTATCTTTTAGCAAAAATAAAAGAATATCTTTATCTCAAATCTAATTTTGCAAAGCTATATTCTTGATGCTACATTATTTAAGATAAATCCAAAAAGTTCATACCTTTTCTAAACTTAATTGCTTGGTATTTTATAAGAAAAGGAATGAAATGATCTTTCAAAGAATAACAAAAAATCTATTTATAATTTACCTTGAATGATTTGTTGATATCAATTCAAAATAATTTATCATAATTTAAAATTCTCAAAATGGTTTGAATTTCAGATCAAGTGGTATTAAGAAAAATCTTTAGGTAAGTTATTATTTGATTTTATTTTCAAAGCTATAAAAAAATAAAAAAAGATTAAATGGTATCATTCTTGTCTTGAACTTTATTGTATTTCTTTTGGGAAAAGAAAAGAATGTTTTATCTCAAATCTAGTTTTGCATAGCTTATATGATGTCATTTGAGAAAAAATCAAGAATTTCATATCTTTCTGAACTTGATTAAATGATATTTCTTAAGAAAAGAAATATCTAAGTTTAAACAGAATATCTCTCTATGATTTATTTTACATGATATGTTGATATCAATTCAAATTAACTTATCAAGATAATTTGATCTGAATTTAAATTGATTCATCTTTTTCGATCAAAAACTTTAACGATTCATATCAAATAGATCATTATCATCTTGTATTCTATTACTTTATCTTTGACAAAAAGAAGAAAATATTCTTGCATATAATCTGATCTACATGAATATATTTTTGATATTATACCTTAAGACAAATTATAAGATTGATACATTTATGCTTCAAATTGATTGATACTACTTAAGAAGAGAAAGAGATGTTTTCTAAAAAATTAAACAAATCTCTTTATGATTTGCTTTGAATGATATATCCAAAAATAAATTTAAAAAATACTCTTCTTAAATCTTTTGAAGTTGATATCATGCAAAATATTTTAAGAAAGTTGTCATTTGATTTTAAAGCCAAATTTTTAAAGAGAACTTTAGTTTTATTCATTTGAGATTAGACAGTTTATAATATATCTTATATTTTATTGATTTATCTTTTAGCAAAAGAATAGTTGCTTTGTTTCAAATATGAATTTTCATGATTATATTCTTGCTATTATAATATTTGAGATAAATTCTTATGATACATGTTTGAATGATTTACTTTAATATCAAAGTGAGGAGAAGTATTTTCAAGACTAAATTATTCAAATTTTTGAAGCCTAAAGTTTTTATTAATTAAAATTGAGAAGTACATCTATATAGCATACTCTTAGATTTTAATGGATTGTTATCACTATAAGCATCTTTTAAAATAAATGAAAAGTATTTTTTTTAAAAAAAATTTAGTTTCTACATAAGTGAATGCTATGTTTAATTAAATTAAAAGCATAATTTAATACTTAATTTACTCAATTGATGCTTGTTCTCTTAAAATTTTATTTAATTTTAAAATAGCTTTATTTGCAAAAGTAAGGGAGAGAAAACACCAAAGATAAAATGATTACTAACTTGGTATTAATCAAATTTAAAAATCTAAGCTTAAAAGTCAAATTTGTATTAATTAAGATTAATGTGGTATCAATTAATTATGCTTAACTTGAAAGAAAAAGGAAGAGAATAATTTTAAATGTTAAAATCTATTCTACAAGAATTCTAAATAAAAAAAAAAGAGAGAAAATATCATGTGATGAATTTTATAATATTCAGGAAGAGAAATATTGATTAAGTTAACTAATTTAAATTTAATTAATTATAAATATTAATAAATTTTAATATTGATTTTAAATTCTTAATCATTTATCTTAAAATTTTCTCATTTTGAGCTTTGCTTTAATTGATTTTAGACTCTCAATGAGGTACCTTATAGTTTTTCTCTAATTATGCTTACATATGGTTATTAAGTTTGATTTACTTAATTTAAAGTAGTAATAGATGAACAAATTAATTTTTATTATCAAAAATTATTTATGAATTTAGATATTATTCATATGTTGATTTGCATGAACCTGATAATTTTGGAGTTAAATTAAATTTAAAACATATTCTTACTCTAAATAAATTAGATTTGATACATACTTCTAATTTTGAAATTTATTTATAAATCTAAATATAATATAGATCTTTTAATGTGTATTTAAAAATTATTATAAAATTACTTTTGCTCTAATACTATCATTGACGTGCTCGATATATTTTTGATACATATCTTTTTTGAGCTTAATTAACTAAAATTTCTTAAGAAAAGAAAGATTAAATATTAAAGTATATATTATGCTTGATTTCATGGTTAAATTTTTTGAAAAGCTCTATTTCTCTTAAAGTTTAAAAATGTATATTTAAAAATCTAATTAAAAGATCATATTCATTTAAAAAGAGAGAGTCTATAATATTTGAATTCAAGATAATTTTTGAAAAGAAAGAAATATTCATTCAAAATAGGAGATGATTTCTTTGATTTGACTTTATGAATTTGATACATCTCTTAATTTAATATTTTGATGTTGATTTTAATGATTTTTTTTTCTATTCTTTTCCATGAGCTTTTTGATGTTGTCAAAAAGAGGAAGAGGTATATTGAGTATATGCTTAAAGAATTAATACTTAAGAAACTCAATGAATTTTAGGCTTGAAATCTTAATACTTATTATTTTAAATTAAAATATTATTTTAATATGAGTATATAAATTATGTGAAATATTAATAGGAGCTTTCATGAAGTGTGCATTTATGTTTATGTATATTATCACTTTATGACTTATACTAGCCAATTTATTGAAACACATTAAATTATATTTTTATGCATATACTCAAAGTTTTGCCATCATCAAAAAGAAAAAGATTGTTGATCCCATGATTGATTTTGATGATTGTCATACTTTGAGTGTTTAAGTATTTAACCATATGTTTTAAGAATTGGTGTAGGTCTTTTTAGATTTTTAAGTTAAAATTATAATTTTATCAAGTTGGAGATCAAGAAAAAGTGACAAGGGACAAAATCATAATTTTATAAAGTTAAAAAAAATCTATTTCGAAAGTCTCAAGAACAAGCTTAGAAGATTTCTAATCTTTCGGAGGTAGTCCCATAATTTTTGGATATATAAATTAGAAGAAAATTAAGTTATAGCAAAAGGATCAATCCAAGGGATGACCCAAAGGTCATCTCCTTTCGAAATGGGCTGCTCGGCATACTTGGCATGCAAACTGAGCCGACCCAGTCTGAGACTGAACTGACCTAGTCTCAGTGGAAGCAAAAGATAGAAAATGCAGAAAGCTAGTTTTTCAAAACCCAGAGGATCGAGCCGATCCGGCTATAAACTAAGCCGACCCGGTTAGAATTGAGCAAACCCAGTGATCGTAATGGCTAGTTTTTAGCAATTTTTTCAAATAGTCATTTTTCCACTCTAATGGCTATTTCAAGACTTTCAATGACTAGAATTGATCCTCAAGCAATTACAAAGAGTATGAAAGGCTAGAGAAATATTTGAAAAGTAAGATCAAGTGGATTGAAAGTAGAAATCATTAAAATAGTGAGGTTCATTAAATATCTAAAAGAAAAGAGAGAAAAATTAGATAGTGTAAAGGTTGTAGTTGGTGCTCCTAGGTTAAAACCAACTAGATTGATAGTGAACCTGAGAAAACTATCGATGTAAGATTGTGTTTTGTGATCCCGACAAAATCAACTAGATTTGTTTGTGATCTCGGATCAAAATAAATGCACTATAATCTTGGATTATAGTGGATTCCCAAGGGGATATGTTGCCCAGCTATACAACCCAAGAGGGGGGAGGAGTGAATTGGATTTTTAAAATTTTAAAACTAATTTTAAGATATCAAGATTGAATGATGATATGCAGGTCATGTGTGTAAAGCGATTTAGGTTTATATGAAAATATAAAAGATTTGAGAGGAAGAATTTAACAAACTAAGAAAAAAAAGATAGCAAGCATACTATAAATAAGCAAGATTTATAGTGGTTCGGTGCTTCTCTTGTACCTACATCCACTCCCCAAGCTCCTACTTGAGAATTTAGAACCACTAAACATATTCAAATAGAATATAAAATTGGTACCTCTAACCCTGGCTATCCCAAGCTTGCACACTTATTTCATGGATACAATCCAACCCTACACACTTTCATTTAAGGCTCGGATCAACCCTCCCAAGTTTTGGAACCCCCCCAAAACTTGAATCAAAATAATAAAATAGAGTGTAAGAGTTAATGATAATTAAACACAAATTTAGCTTCTTTAATGAGCACATAAAACATTAAGAATGCATTTCACAATAATGGAGGAAGCTTTTCTGATTTTTCTCAAGGTTGTTGAAGACTTGAATGAGCTTTTGAGAGGTTGGTGAACTTGAAATGAAAGCTTCTTTGCTTGAAGATGACTTTTGCTTAAGGCTAAATTGAATTCATGAAATCTCTTATGTTTTCTTTCTTTTATAGCCTTTTAAATCTTCAATGGATGGAGGAGAAAATCTTGGACAAGATTTGTAGCCATTGAAGATCTTAAAAAAATCATTAAAAGCTGCCAAAATGGGATAAAACTAGCCATTGTAGAAGATTTCCATCACAAGGATCGATTCATGGGTCGACCTTTGGCACAAGGATCGATCTCGAGGTCGACCACTGAGATAGAATTTAGAAAATTGACTATTCTATATTTTTGGCCTTCGGAACAGCAGAGGTCGATCCTTGGCATAGAGATAGCGTACCAAACAGCCCGTTTCAGTAGGGGATGACCTAAGGGTCGACCCTTTTGCTTCAAACTTGATTTTCTTCCAAAATATGCATCCAAAAATCATGAGACTACCTCCAAAGGATCAAAAATCTTCTATATTTTCTCTTGAAGCTCTCAAATCAAAATTTGATAAAATTATGATTTTTCTCTTGAAATACAAAAAGTATTTTTTCAAGCCAAATTCATTAGTAATCCCCTCAAATGCTTTGTAATCATCAAAATCAATTCTTGGAGCAATAATCTCCTCCTTTTTGATGATGATAAAATATTTGAGCATAAGCAAAAGTAAAGTATGTAGAAGCCTACATCACTTACTAGAATATCATATTCAGTTATTTGATAAATATTGCATAAAGAGCAGTTTGAAGATTACTTATGATTAGACATTCAAATTATTTATAAAAGAATAAAAGAGTTTGACTTACTTATTCCTTTTATCAATTTTACTTTATCAATTTTACTTCAATTTTGCTTATAGCCCAATTTTATTTACTCTACTCTTCCTTTTTGACATCATTAAGTAAGATCTTAAGGAATTTTAAAATTCAAAAAGAAAAAGCTTTCTCCATAAATTATTCTAAATATTTTCCTATTAGAACAAGAATTTATAACAAAACTTTCAATTAGCTTATATACAACACAGTATTTACAATATATCATAATAAAATTTTAGCCAATTCATAGAGATTACATTTCACATCATTCAAATGATATTATCATATTTATATACACATATTTACATCCAAATAATTATCATTCCACACATAATAAATCATAACATCAAGTCATCAAATCATATAAGTGCTAAAGATATCAAAAGCATTCATGAGAGTTAGGCCATCAAAATATACAAAATTTATGGATACAACTATCCATGATCCAAGCAGCCAATAGTATTAATGCCATAAGTTAGATCCAAAAATAAATATATAACCAACCATGACTTGATCAACAACTCATAGAAATAACTAAGAGATACTAGATCATAACCTAATACAAAGATGACTAAACTAAATGTAGTAGAGATCATAGTTGGAAGCATCTGAATTAGATGAGAAATCAGAGATATGATGGAGTGTGTTAAATGATAAATGTATCAAATTCAAAAAATTAAATCAAATCAAATGAATCATCTTTCCTTTAAAAGTTGATCTTTTAATTTTTTTTTTATAAAAATTAGCTTAAATTCAAATATCGAAGGCTCTCCTTCTTTTTAAATGAATATGATTCTTTGAACAGATTTTCAAGTATGTACTTTTAAGCTTTAAGAAGATTAGAGCTTTTCAAATATTTGAATAGTAAAATCAAGCATAACATTTAATTCATTATTCATTCTTTTCTTTTTTTAAATTAATTTCAATCAATTAAGCTTGAAAAATATATATATCAGAAATATATTGAGCAAAACAAAGATTGTATCAGAAAAAAATAATTTTACAAAGATTTCTAAAGATATATTAAAAATTCTATATTATATTCATATTTTTAAATGAGTTTTAAAATTAGAAGTATGTATCAAAATTAATTTATTTAGAGTTAGAATATATTTCAAATTAGTTTTAACTTTAATTAATTATCAAAAATAATTTGACAATCAAATCAATAGAATTTTAACTGAATAATCACATGAAGGCTTAAGTTAAAAGAATTATAAAATAATTAAAGTTCATTGTCTTTAACTCAAATTAATTAGAATATTCAGTCAAGGCTAACTAAATAATATTTAACAAACAAACATCTTTTTTCTTATTTTTTAAGAGTAAATACCAAAAATTTCATCACATAATATTTTCTACCCCTCTTTTTCATAATTATTGTTGGATAAATTTATCTTTTAGCTTTTCTTCTCCATTTTGAAAGAATACAACAAATTTAGAATAAAAATCTTTTCTCTTTTATTTCTTAAATTCTATTTATGAATAATATGGATTAAAAATATATCTCTACATTTTTAAATAAAATAAATATATTAAACAAAATTATTTTAAACTTCAAATATTCAAGAAAGGTGGAATATTTCAAAGATTAAAGATTTTAAATAGATCATTCAAAGCAAACTATAAGATATATTCAATTTTTTAGATATCATCTCCTTTTTTTTATTATTATATATATTTTAAGATCAATAAAATATAAGATAAATATTAAGCTGTTTGATATTAATTGATTAAAAATTAAAATCCTATTTGAATATTTGGTTTTAATAGCTTCTTTGAAATATTTTGCTTGACATTAATATCAAAAGACTTAAAAAGAGTATTTTTTTTAAATTTATTTTTTAAAATTAATCAATCTAAATAAGACATGAATATTCATCAATATGTTAGATATGTGTGCCCTAGAAGCCAGAATTGGCTGACACTTGTAACACACTTCTAGGAGCAAAATTATAATTTTAACTATAAATAATAAAATAGGTTATTTTATATCATAAATGTATATTTAGTATTTGTGATACATCCCTTGAGTTAATGGTAATGATAATTCATATTTTCAAGAGTTAAAAATTTAGGACATAAATTTTTGTTATAAACTCATAAAATGCTTCCGACCATAGGATCATCATGAGGATGGTGATTGATCTGGAAGGTTGGTGTACAGTCATTTCTTTATAGTAGATGAGTCTTGAGTCTATGGTGTAGAGACACCGGAGCGAAAGTATAGGTCCTCGTTAGAGAACGAGAACACTGAGCGTGACCACCTCGAGCAGTCATAAGAAAGTCTACCTCCTCATCGTTAATTGGCTCGAAGCAGCAGTGGTGTGTCTGGTTCTTTGACCTGAGGTACATCGGCAGTTCACCTTGAGGGTGTTATAATTTGACTACACCATGACTCGATCTCCTAGCCATTCGAAATCCTGATGTGTATGTTGGCTATAGCATGTTCATTGTAGGAATTGGATTGCACCAAGAGAGAATCTATCTACCTCGGTAGATGAGGAGCAGCCCTATGATGATCATGAGAATCAAGTCCATAAGCCCATGGCCATGGCAAAGTGAAATAATAGAAAGAGTTTCTATTTAGATTTTTACATCAAACTTGAATCAAATGATTAAATCATATGATAGAAATTAGGATTTGACGAGTTTGCCTTAACCCTAATCTGATCGGGGCTCAAGATAGAAGAACATAATCATACAGGTAGCTACACCGAGAGGTTCATTTTTAGTTTTGATGGGTTGCCACCAGATAATGCTAAGTGTCACTGGTGGATTTTGGGAGCAATTAGAATGATTTAGATGATCAATCAATCTAGTTGTCTAAATCATAAGAGTTTTGATCCATCGAAAGGTGTTTTAATGATGTCAATGATAGAGATCATGATATATCCTATTACCATATAGAACTAAACCTAACTGGATCACACAAACAAGGATTAGGATTTGGATATCATCAATTGGACTAACTCAGTTCAATTGATTTGAATTAGATTCAATTAGGTTCAAGAAAATCGTGCTAGCACATGATTGAGCCTAACGTTCTTCTGCTACAATCATTAAAAATTATCTCGACTGAGCCAAATGTATTTGTGCTCACTCAGGTACCTTTACTTGATCTGACTGAAGCTTATTCAGGATAGAAAAGAATTGTCTTAATTTATGAGATAAATTGGAGATAACACCTACCATTTTCCATCACCTGCCAATTCTTGTCTATTGACTTTGGTCAAATGTTGACCATTGACACTTAGACATCTGTCCATGTATCATGCACCCATAGGAGAGCAGATAGGGGCTTGTCCTCTTACTAGAAAATGGAAAGAAGGAGATGAATGCCTAGGGAGGAGTGCACCCAATGATAGGAATGCCTGGAGTCCCATACAGATGGGACTCCAGGTTGCTTCTTGGAATCAACTTTGGAGGCACTAAGGGACTCTGCTTTGACCAGTCTTGGCACCACCTAAGGATGATTTGAGGGGGATCTCATCTGATTGGATCAGGTGATGTCATCCCATCAATCAGATTTAGATCTGATTGCATGAAGCAATGTGATTGGCCGAGATTATGTGGCACTGCATGGCGCAGCAGGGTCTATATAAACCCTATCTGCACCAAGCTTTCAATGTGATCACCCATAGCCCATGCCACAAGGCTGCCCCTCTCCCTCCTCCATGCCATCTTCTGGTCCTCTCTTTCTTCTTCATGCCTAAGAAGATTTGGGCTCCAGTTTGGTGCAATCCAGGCAAGAAAAGGGTGACGAGAAAGGAAAAAGGCAGCACTGCTACAAGAGATGATTTCAGATCTTCAAAAGAAATTTTGAAGATCCTCCAAATAAGATTCAGATCTATTATTTGGAGAGGTGATAAAGAAGGAGAAGATCTTTAGATCCAACTTGAGTGGATACTGATAGAGACCAGGTACTTGCATGGCTCAATCTAGAACCTCAGATAATTAGCAGGATCGTCATAGGATAATCTGATTACCCAACAGAAGGTACAAATTAAATAAAATTTAATTTTTATTTATTTTATTTTATTAGATCTATAAAATTAGATCTAAAATATCTCAGATCTGATCTAGATTCTAAAGAGAAATTTTTGAAATATCTCTCTTGATCCAATTAGATCTGAACGAACCTGACCCAAAAATTCTAAATTTTTTCTTCAACTAGTATCAGAGCTAGGTTCTAATAAATTATTTAGATCTAATTTAAATTTATTTTTGATCTAATAATTAGGTGATTTTAGATGTCACATGAGGCATGATTAGGTCTAAAATCAAAAAATTTAAAATTAAATAATTTAGATCTAAGTTTTATAAGATGCATGACTAGTTGTAAAATAGAATTGTTCTATACATAGTCTTGCATGTTCATAATTTAATTTGATTAAATTATAATTTTAGATCTATTTATTTATTATTTTTTGATGTTATAAATATTATAATAAGATCTAAAAAATAGTAAATAAAATTATTTAATTTTTGGATCATATGAGATATGATGAATGCATGTTTAGACTAGTTGTAGAATAGTTCTACATAATTATCTAGATTAGAATTTATTTTGATGTGATCAATTTAAATTTAATTTTTTAGATAATTATGAGATAATTTAGATCTAAAAAATATGCATGATATGATACATGAGATGTATGCAAAACATGTTTAAAGTTAGATCAATTTTTATATATGAGATATATGATGTAGATCTAACTAGTTTTGTAGTCTTATATTTTTGATTAAGGCATTCTCCTTGGCCATCCGATCATAAGAACAAAGTAGGGTTTAAATATCCTCTTCTCCCATTCGATGGGATGTTCTTATGATGTGTAGGGGTGCTGCACGTTCATCCTTAATCAAAAATCAAGAACTTATTTTCTACAAAACCCTAGATCCTGAAATCCTAGGATTTTATTTACATATTTTGTTTGTGAACTCTAAACTTAATTAAGAATTAAAATTATGAAATATGTTAGATCTAAAACATATTCATAAAATTGGGTTCAGGCTTGGATAGCTCAATTAGGTCTAAGTAGTTGATCAAATCGAATCAAGAGTTGGTTAGATGGAATCAAGAGTGCTTAAATTGACCAGCCTAATAGGATTAAGTTTGGGTCAAGATTGAGTCATGAGAGTGATCGATCAAGCTAAGACTTAATTAGGCTCAGTGGTTAGAGTCTGGATTGTAGGCTAACCCGATTGGTTCTGGCTCAATAATTTGGTGTCTAAGGTAAGTTTGGTAGATACGATCAACTGATTTTTAATTGAGAGCTACTCGATTCGAATGTGTTCTTATCAAGTTAATGGCATATTCCTTCCATCGGTCTCACTTACCTGGCCATATTTGTTGGCTCAGTCCTGATCTGAGATGGTCAATAATCGAGCTAACCCATGCCACTAGGTTAGTCATAATGGTTATGACTATGTCAAGTCTAGTTTAATGAGACCTAAATCAAATCTTCCTAAGAAAAGATTAAGTCTAAGGTCTTCCACCATTATAGATGTGCGGGCTCTTTCCGAGGTTGATTATTCTCGACTGGTTATAGTGGTTCAGTTGCATCGAAAAGATGCAACCATATCTATTAGGCATTGGATGCTCAAGCTAGAGGATGGATTGGGCTCAATATTCTGGATATGGTGAGAGACTTAATTAAAAATCTAATCTATGCAAATGATGGGTCTAACTTAACTAAGGAGTGGATCAATATTCCAGGCAAGGTGAGATTCATGAATTAGAGACTATGTTTGGGTGCACCATGATTAGAGAATCATTGAACAAGAGTTGTTCACTCATTGGCTAATCCATCACCAATAACTATTAGGTGAGGTGATGAGTCAGTTGGTGGGACCGCACCATCCACTAGAAATCGTTAATCATGGAGATTTTTGCATATCTATAGAGAGAGTGTAGGGATCCAAGAAAATAATGGGAGCTAATTTATTTAAAAATAAAATCTTTAAATAAATTGGTCAAGTCTTAATTATAATATCTAACTAGAAACTTTAACTCTCTACAAAAAAATGTCTGCATCCAACCCACTAGCACGTATCTTGGACATCCATAGACTGATCGAACCCAATTACAAGGATTGGCTTTGAAACTTTAAAATTATTTTAGGTTCTGAGAAGTTAACTCATGTATTGGACCAGGACCCTCCCACCTTACTAGCTCATCCATCCGCTGAACAGAGAGCATCTCTTGAAAAATGGACGGACGAAGATAACAAGGCTAGATACTACATATTGGGCTCAATGTCTGATGAGCTTCAGTACCAACATAAAGATATTAGAACTGTCCATCAAATGTTGGCTCACCTATAAGAGATGTTTGGTGAATAGAGTCGCGCAGTCGAGTATCAAGTCACTAAACGACTATTCAAGACTAAAATGCGTGATGGGCAGTCAGTCCAAGATCATTGTCTGATGATGATCAAGGACTTGGAAGAGCTTGAGAAGCTTAGAGTGAAGTTGGACCTGGATCTACAGAATGATATAATGCTGCAATTTTGACTAATGCATATGGGTAGTTCATCATGAACTACCATATGCATAAACTTCAAAATTCCCTGATCAAGCTTATGAACATGCTGGTTACTATTGAGCTTTCTATGAAAGATTCTAAAGGCTCAGTGCTTGCTATATAATGGACTTCTTTCAAGAAAAAGTCTTTTGGAAAAAAGAAGAAGTCTGTGAAAAAGTAGAAGATGGAAGGAGAAAAGAAAAAAAAGGTAGAGCTGAAGAAAAAGGCCGCTGACAAAGAAAAGTATTTCCATTGTAACAATGATGGCCACTGAAAGTAGAATTGCCCTACTTACCTGGCCACCCTGAAGAATAAGAAGAAGGCAGGTCCTTCTGGAGGTATGCTCGTTATTGAGTCTAACCTTACGATTTATTCTGCATCTAGCTGGGTGCTTGACTCTGGTTCTAGTGCTCATTTGTGCACTTTTATGCAGGATCTTGAGGATAGCAGGAGGCTGAGGGATGGTGACATGATCCTATGCATTGAAAATGGAGCAAGAGTTCCTACCATGGTCGTAGAAACATACCCTCTTCGACTACCATTAGGTTTAGACTTAATTTTAAAAGATTGTTATTATGTGCCTGCAGCAAGCAGGAATTTGATTTCTATTTCATTCCTAGCACTAGAAGGCTATGTAATTAGTTTTCTAAAGGACCATTGTAATGTTCTTTATGAAAGAAATAAACTTACAAGTGATTTTCTTATTAACGGTCTTTACCAGTTACATATTGATGTATCTATTTTTAATATTAAGCAAAATGTGAATGCCATGAAACAATGTAGGGATAGTCCAAATGATAGGTATCTATGGCACCTAAGACTAGATCATATAGTAGAAGATAGGGTTAACAAATTAGAAAAAACTGAGCTATTGAGTCCGATGACTTTCGAGTCATATCCAATTTGTGAATCTTATCTTCATGGCAAAATGACTAAGCATCCTTTTGTAGGACATGGGGAAAGGGCCACAGATCTTCTTGCCTTAGTACATACTGATGTGTGCGGCCCATTTGATGTGCTGGCTAGAGGCAACTTTATCTACTTCATAACCTTTACCGATGATTTATCTAGGTATGGATATGTGTATCTTATGAGACACAAATTTGAAGCTTTTGAAAAATTTAAAGAATTCAGACATGAAGTAGAAAAGTAAACTGAGAAACCCATTAAGATTCTTCGATCAGATCAAGGAGGTGAATATCTTAGTCGGGAATTTTTGGACTATCTTAAGAAAAATGGCATAATCTCTCAATGGACTCCATCTGGAACACCTCAACTCAACGGGGTTTCAGAATGGAGGAACCGGATCCTATTAGATATGGTCCGATCCATGATGAGCTTCACAAACCTTCCTGATTTTCTTTAGGGATATAATTTGTTAACTACAATATACTTACTGAATAGGGTTCCTTCTAAAATCGTTCCTACCACACCGTATGAGATATGGCATGATAAGAAAATAAGTCTGAGTCATCTTAGAGTTTGGGGTTGTCTGACTCATGTCAAAAGACAATAAGCGGACAAGTTAGACTTTAGGTCCTTTAAAGCTCGATTTATAGGATATCCTAAAGAATCATTAGAATATTATTTCTACATTCCAAAAGATTATAATGTGATTGTGAGTCGACATACCATCTTTCTTGAAAAATAGTTTATTCAAGATAGTGTCACTAAAAAGCAGATCAAGCTTGATGAGAAAGTCTCACAAGAGCAATGAGCTAAGGACCAAATGGAACCAAATCAGATTGAGCCAATACAATCACTTCCTCCACCTCGTAGATTGGAAATGGTTTTCCATCCTCTTGAGAGGTACTTAGGTACTCTTTTAGAGAAAATAGAGAAAATATTTCTCGTAAGTAATGGGGTTCACGGTGATCCCAAAACCTATAACGAGGAAATATTGGATATCGACTTCGAAAAATGGTTAAAGGCAATGAAGTCAGAAATTGACTCGATGCACTCAAATCAAGTCTAGACCTTGGTAGATCCACCAGAAGGTATAGTACCTATTGGCTGTAAATGGATCTATAAGAGAAAGATTGGTGCAGATGGGGATGTGGAGACATTCAAAGCTAGATTAGTGGCAAAAGGATATAGTCAATGTGAAGGCATTGACTATCAGGATACCTTTCCACCAGTAGCTATGCTTAAATCCATCCACACATTGCTTGCTGTTATAACCTATTTTGATTATGAAATATGGCAAATGGATGTGAAAATGGCATTCTTAAATGGATATCTTGAGGAAGATATCTATATGGAATAGTCGCTAGGTTTCACATCCAGTGATGCTGATCACAAGGTATGCAAGCTGCAAAGGTCCATATATGGACTTAAGCAAGCATCTCGAAGCTGGAATACTCATTTCAATGATATAATTAAATTATTTGGGTTCATCAAGAATGAGGAGGAATCATGCATCTTCAAAAAGGTTAGTGGGAGCACTGTTGTCTTCCTCGTATTGTATGTGGATGATATCCTCCTTATTAGGAATGATATTTTCATGTTGACCACAGTTAAAATGTGGTTATCTAAAGAATTCTCCATGAAGAACCTAGGAGAAGCATCCTTTATTCTAGAAATTAAGGTCTATAGAGATAGACCAAATAGGATACTAAAACTTTCATAGAAGATGTACATAAAGGAAGTGCTAAAGAGGTTTAGCATTAAAAATTCTAAGAGGGGTTTGGTACTCTTCAGACATGGCATTCATCTTTCCAAGAAGATGTGCCCTAGCACACCTAGGAAAATAGAATGCATGAGCAAGATCCCTTATGCTTCAGTAATAGAGAGCCTTGTGTATGCCATGTTATGTACACGACCTAATATAGCCCATGCTATGAGTGTCACAAGCAGATATCAGTCAAATCCAGATGAAGAACATTGGACTTCTATGAAATGTATCCTTTAGTACTTTAGAAGAACTAAGAATATGTTGTTGGTTTTTGGAAATGGAGAACTCCAAGTCCAGGGGTATACAGACTAGGATTTTATGTCCGATGTAGATGATCGAAAGTCAATATCTAGAAGTCTATTTATGTGTAATGGTGGTGCTGTCAATTGGAAGAGTTTCAAGTAGACAGTGATAGCAGATTCCACCATGGAAGCAAAATACATCGCTGCATCAGAAGCTGCGAAGGAGGCATTCTGGTATAAGAAGTTTGCCGCAGAGATCAGAGTGATGCCATCAGATGCCATTCCTCTATTCTACGACAATAATGGAGTCATAGCCCTTGCTAAGAAGCCAAGATCTCATAAAAAATTTAAGCACATCGAGCGGTGATATCACCTCATCCGCGATTACCTCGAGAAGGATTACGTCGAGATTAAGAGAGTTGACTCCGCAGACAATGCGACGGACCCACTTATAAAGCCATTGGGCTAGTAGAAGATCGAAGCCCACCTTAAAAAGATGAGACTTAGATTTGTAGCCAATTGATTTTAGGTCAAGTGGGAGTTTGTTAGATATGTGTGCCCTAGAAGCCAGAATTGACTGACACTTGTAATATACTTCTAGGGGCAAAATTATAATTTTGACTATAAATAATAAAATGAATTATATTATATCATAAATGTGTATTTAGTGTCTGTGATATATCCCTTGAGTTAATGATAATGATAATTCATATTTTCAAGAGTTGAAAATTTAATACATAAAATTTTGTTATAAACTCATAAAATGCTTCCGACCATAGGATCATCATGAGGATGGTGATTGATCCGAAAAGTTGGTGTACAATTGCTTCTTTATAGTAGATGAGTCTTAAGTCTATGGTGTAAAGACACTGGAGCGAGAGTACAGATACTCATTAGAGAATGAGGGCACTGAGCGTGACCACCTCAAGCAGTCATAAGAAAGTCTACCTTCTCGTCGATGACTGGCTCGAAGTGGTAGTGGTGTGTTTGGTTCTTTGACCTGAGGTACATCGACAGTTCAACTTGAGGGTGTTTTAGTTTGACTACACCATGACTCAATCTCCTAGCCATTCAAAATTCTGAGGTGTATGTTGGCTATAGTATGTTCATTGTAGGAATTGGATTGCACCAAGAGGGAATCTATCTACCTCGGTAGATGAGGAGTAGCCCTATGATGATCATGAGAATCAAGTCCATAAGCCCATGGCCATGGTAGAGTTAAATAATAGAAAGAGTTTTTATTAAGGTCTTCACATCGGACTTGAATCAAATGATTAAATCATATGATAGAAATTAGGGTTTGATGAATTCATCTTAACCCTAATCTGATCGGGGCTCAAGATAGAAGAACTGAATCACACAAGTAGCTACACTGAGTGGTTCATTTTTAGTTTTAATGGGTTGCCACCATATACTGCTAGGTGTCACTAATGGATTTTGAGAGTAATTAGAATGATTTAGATGATCGATCATTCTAGTTTTCTAAATCAGAAGAGTTCTGATCCATCAAAAGATGTTTCGATGATGTCAATGATAGAGATCATGACATATCTCATTACCATATAGAACTGAACCTAACTAGATCACACAAACAAGGGTTAAGATCTGGATATCATTAATTGGACTAACTCAGTTTAATTGATTTAAATTAGATTCAATTAGGTTCAAAGAAATCGTGCTAGCACACGATTGAGCCTAACATTCTCCTTCTACAATCATTAAAAGTTGTCTCGACTGAGCCAAATGTGTTTGTGCTCGCTCAGGTACCTTTACTTGGTTTGACTAGAGCTTGTCTAGGTCAGAAAAGGATTGTCTTAATTTATGAGATAAATTGGAGACAACATCTGCCATTTTCTGTAACCTACCAATTTTTGTCTTTTGACTTTGGTCAAATATTGACCTTTGACACTTAGACATCTGCCCATGTATCATGCATCCATAGGAGAGCAGATAGAGGCTTGCCACCTTGCTAGAAAATGGAAAGGAGGGGGTGCATGCCTAGGGAGGCATGCACCCAATGATAGGGATGCCTGGAGTCCCATACAGATGGGACTCCAGGTTGCTTCTTGGAATCAACATAGGAGGCGCTAAGGGACTCTGCTTTGACCAGTCTTGGCACCACCTTAGGATGATTTGAGGGGGCTCTTATCTGATTGAATCAGGTGATGTCATCCCACTAATCAAATTTAGATGTGATTGCATGAAGCGACGTGATTGGCCAGGATGATGTGGCACTGCATGGCGCAGCAGGGTCTATATAAATCCTATCAGCACCTAGCTTTCAATGTGATCACCCATAGCCCATGCCATAAGACTGCCCCTCTCCCTCCTCTATGCCATCTTCTAGTCCTCTCTCTCCTCTTCATGTCCAAGGAGATTTGGTCTCCAGTTTGGTGTGATCTAGGCAAGAAAAAGGTGATAAGAAAGAAAGAAGGCAGCACTACTGCAAGAGACGATTCTAGATCTTCAAAAAAAATTTTGAAGATCCTCCAAATCAGATCTAGATCTGATATTTGGAGAGATGATAAAGAAAGAGAAGATCTCTAGATCTAGCCCAAGTGGATACCGATAGAGGCCAGGCACTTGCGTGGCTATATCCAGAACCTCAGACAATCAGCAGGATCATCATAGGATAATCTAATTACCCAACAAAAAGTACAAATTAAATTAGATTTAATTTTTTTATTTTATTTTATTTGATCTATAAAATTAGATCTAAAATATCTCAGATCTAATCTAGATTCAAAAAAAAAAATTTGAAATATGTCTCTTGATCCAATCAGATCTGAACGAATCTGATCCAAAAAATCTAAATTTTTCCTTCACAATAATCCTCTTTTAATATAAAAAATAATTTTTTTGATACTAATTAATTTTTAAAAAAAATAATAATGTGATCAAAATGTGTAAAATATAAATAATTGCTTAAAATGAATCAAATGATGAAAATCATCAGAATTCTCAAATAAATTCATGAGATAAATAAAGTATAATTATTTATCCATGATTTTTTTATTATATTCAAAAATAATTTTTCTTCTTATAGTCAAGAAAAAGATAAGAAGGATGGATAATTTTTAACTTAAAGCAATAAAATTAAGTCTCAAGGATTGATCCAAAAATATTAATAGAGGATAAGTTAGGATTAAAAGAAGGATATTTAAGCAAAAGGATCTAGAATTTCTAATTCTCTCCTAATTTCATAAAATTTATCTTCACTCAAGATCTTAGTAAAAATATCGATCAATTATTTTTTAATAGAAATATAATCAAGAATTATGTCATTATTTTGAATATGTTCTCTTATGAAATGATGTCTTATTTTAATGTGTTTTGACCTAGAGTATTGTATTGGATTCTTAGATAGATTTATGGCACTCGTATTATCACATCTTATGGGAGTTTTATTTAGTTTGATGCTAAAATCCTAAAGTTATTGCTTAATCCATAAGATTCATGCACAACAACTTTCGACTGCAATGTATTTGGCCTCGACCATAGACAATGCTACCGAATTTTGCTTTTTACTAAACCAAGAGATTAAGTTAACTCCTAGAAATTGGCAAGTTTCACTAGTATTTTTTCTATCTAATCTACATCTTCAAAGTCTGCATCTGAATATCCAATTAAATCAATTCATGAATTCTTAAAGTACTATAAACCTATGGATTGAGTTCCTTTTAAGTATTTAAATTTTTTTTATAGTAATTAAATGTGATTCTTTTGGATTAGATTGAAATCGTGCATATAAATAAACACTAAACATGATATCTAGTCTACTAATAGTTAAATACAACAACGAACCTATCATGCCTCTATAAACCTTTGAATCAATACTTTTACCTCCTTCATCCTTATCAAGCTTACATGATGGACGCATGGAGGTACCAATGGCTTTGGAGCTCTCCATCCCGAATCTTTTATGTAGCTCTCTTGTGTATTTACTTTGGATGATGGATATTCCTTCTTTTGTTTGTTTAATTTAAAATCCAAAGAAGAACGTTAGTTCATCCATCATGCTCATCTCGAGCTTTTCCTGCATGAGCTTAGCAAAATCTTAACATAAAGTTTCTTTAGTAGATCCAAATATAATGTCATCAATATATATTTGTATTACTAAGATATCATCATGATCTCTTTTAATGAAAAGGATTGTATCTACATTTTCTCTTAAAAATCCATTATTAAGCAAAAATTTACTTAATCTTTCATACCAGACCCTAGGTGCTTATTTTAAACTATATAATATTTTATTTAATTTAAAAACATGATTTGGAAAAGCATGATTTTTAAAATTGGAAAGTTGTTCTATATAAACTTCTTCGATAATATATCCATTTAGAAAAGTACTTTTAACATCCATTTAAAATAACTTGAAATTCATAAAGCATGATAAGCGAGTAAAAGTCTAATTGCTTCTAGTCTAGCAATAGGTGCAAAAGTCTCATCAAAATCAATTTTCTCTTCTTGATTATAATCTTTTACAACTAATCTTGCTTTATTTCTAATTACATTTTCATTTTCATTCAATTTATTCCTATATACCCATTTTGTACCAATTATTGGATAATTTTTAGGTCTTGATACTAAGGTTCATATATTATTTCATTCAAATTGATTAAGTTCCTCTTGCATTATATTTATCCAATTATAATCTTTTTCAGCTTCATCTATGATTTTAGGTTCAAAATGAGAAATAAATGCAAAATGATTATATGCATCTCTAAGTGAAGAGCGAGTTCTTACTCCATGTGTAGGATCACCAATAATTAGTTTTTTGGGGTGATTGTGAACATACCTCCATTCTTTTGGAAGATCATTTGTATCTTGAGATTGTTCTCGTTGTTCTTCATCTTCATTTTCTTGCTTGTCTTCATGATCCTCTTCATTTTGAATTATTGAATCCTTTAGGAAGATCTCCTTCATTCCATTTATAAGGGGATCTACATCATCAATACCCTCACTCTTTTCTAATAGAAGATCATTAGTCTCATCAAAGACAACATATATTGACTCCTTTACTACAAAGGTTCTTTTGTTAAATACTCTAAAAGCTTTACTAGAAGAGGAGTAACCAAAAAAAATAGCTTCATTGAATTTTGCATCAAATTTTTTTAGTTTTTCTTTACCATTGTTCAAAAGAAAATATTGACAACCAAAAACATGAAAATATGCAATGTTAGATTTTCTTCCTTTCCAAAGCTCATAAGATGTTTTCTTTAAAATTGGTCTGATTAGGGTATGGTTTAATATGTAACATGCCATATTAATTACTTTTGCCCAAAAGTATCTTGGAAGGTTGCTTTCTCATAGCATGGTATGGGTCATTTCTTCTAAAGTCTTATTTTTTTTTTCTATCATCCCATTTTGTTGGGGTATCCTAGGTGCTGAAAAATTATAGCTTATTCTTTTTTCATCGTAAAATTTTTCAAAGTCTTGATTTTTAAATTCAGTTCCATGATCACTTCGAATACTTTGAATTGAAAATTATTTTTCATTTATAACTTTTCGATAAAACTTTGAGAAAATATGAAAAGTTTCATCTTTGTATGCCAAAAGAAAATTCATGTAAAACGTGAGTAGTCATTGATAATTATAAAATCATAACATTTTTCACCTAAGCTTGTTGTTCTTATAGGACCAAACAAATCCATGTGCAATAGTTCTAATGGCCTAGAAGTTGAAATAATGTTCTTAGATTTGAATAAAACTTTAGTTTGTTTACCTACTTGGCATGCATCATAAATTTTATCTTTTTCAAAATTTAATTTTGGTAAATCGATAACTAATTTCTTTCTGATAAGCTTTGAAAATGAATGCATACCAATGTGTGCAAGCCTATGGTGCCAAAGTCAACTAGTCTCATTAATTTTTGCATACATAGCTACTAGACATTGCATGTTTATCATAGAAAGATCATTCAAATCTACCATATAAACATTATCATGTCTATGTCTAACAGACTTAATGCCATCATCATTGGGACTAGTAATAATGCATAATGAAGATTCAAAAATAATTTTGTAATCCTTATCACAAAGTTGACTATTGCTTAAGAGATTGTGTTTCAAACCATCTACTAATAAAATATTTTTAATATACTTGGAGGGAGTGATATAAATGTTACGCATACCGATAATCTTTCCTTTGCCATTGTCTCAAAAGGTGACCATTCCTCTACTTTTAGCATCAAGTGTGATGAATTGGGACTCATCATCAGTCATGTGTCTTGAGCATCCGCTATCAAGATACCATCTTCGATTTTTTCTTTTGGATGCAAGATGCACCTACATACAAAATCAAGTCCTTACTTTAGGTACCCAAGTTTTCTTAGGTCCTTTAAGGTTAGTCACAATGATTCCTTTTGGAACCCATATTTTTTTTTATATTTAAATTGTTAGAGAAATATGTATAAGATTTGTATCCTAGGTTACCATATTTAAAGCAAGTAACATTTGAAAATTTATTGCTTTATGAATCTATAAAAATATTTTTCAAAAGTTTTTATTTTCTTAGGAGGTTATAGCCTAGACTGGCCTTATCATAAATGGCCTTTTGATTTTCAAGAATCATATGAAGTTTATTTGAACTTAAAGTAAATTTTTCAACTATCGATTTTAGCTTGTCGATTTTATTTTTTAAATTTAGGTTCTCCTGAGTTAAGACTAGTTTTTCACTTAGGATAATTTCATTTTCTTTTAGCAAGACTTGATTCTTAAATTTTAGTTCTTTATTTTTAGTTCCTAATTTTTTTAAATCATCTACTAAATCATAGAAGGCTTCTTGAAGTTCTTTGAATGTAAATTCATTTGAGATTTTAGCATTTACCTCATTTTTATGTGCCATAAGGCACAGGTTGGCTTGTTCATGAGCCTATTGCTCTTCAGAGCTTAAGTGGTTACTGTCACTTCATATTACCATCATAGTCTTTTTCTTATATTTTTTGGAAATCTTTTTAAGTTGAGAACATTCAGACCTAAAGTGCCCCGGCTTCTTACATTCATAGAAAATAAGGGGCTACTCCCTATCCTTTCCTTTGCTATCCTCCCCTTTGGTAGGTGGCCTCTTCCTCATCCCTTGTTTTCTCTTCAAAAATCTCTTGAACTTTCTTATGATGAGGGCTATTTCTTCATCTTGTTCTTCATCTTTCGTTTCATCAGATTCCTCATCTTGTTGAGTGGTGGAATTGAGTGCTATTATCTTCTTCTTCTTGACATCTTCTTCTTGATGTTGTTTCATACTTAGCTCGTGCGTCATTAGTGATCCTAAAAGCTTCTCCAAGGATAAAACATTAAGATCTTTAGCTTCTTAGATTGCAGTCACTTTGGCCTTCCATGTTCTTGGCAAAGACCTAAGAATCTTTCTCATAAGGTCATTATTAGAATAAGACTTGCTAAGACTTTTAAGACCATTTATAATATCCATAAATCTAGTAAACATTTTAGTTATTGACTCATCATGTTCCATTTTTAAAAGTTCATATTTGTACACAAGCATGTTAATTTTTGACTCCTTAACTTGATTAGTGCCTTCATGAGTTACTTCTAACCTATCCCATATTTTCTTAGCCGACATGCATGTTGAAATGCCATTAAATTCATTAGCATCTAAAGCATAATATAAAATATTCATGACTCTTGCATTGAGTTGAGCCATTTTATTATCAATCTCATCCCATTTCTTTTTGGATTTGGTTGATTCCACACCATCAATTATCTTAGTAGATGTGTGTGGTCCATTAACTATGATACTTCACATATCATAGTCAAGTTCTTGTATGAATATTCTCATCTGAGCTTTTCAATAGGTATAGTTTGACCCATTGAAAAGTAGAGGTCGGTTTATGGATTGCCCCTCGACTAGAGAAATACTAACTTGGGTTTTCATAGATCTTTGGCTCTTTGATAGTTAAATCAAAGTAGGGCTAGAGCACCGAGCTCTAATACCACTTGTTGCCCAACTATACAACCCAAGGTGGGGTGAATTAGGTTTTTAAAATTTTAAAGCTAATCTAAAGATATCAAGATTGAATGATGATATGCAGGTCATGTGTGTAAAGCAATTTAAGTTAGATGAAAATATAAAAGATTTGAAAGAAAAAATTTAACAAACTAAGGAAAGAAAGATAGAAAGCACACCACAAACAAGTAAGATTTATAGTGGTTCGGTGCTTTCCTTGCACCTACATCTACTCCCCAAGCTTCTACTTGAAAATTCAAAATCACTAAACGTATTCAAATAGAATACAAAGTTCGTACCTTCGAACCTAACTATTGTTAGATATGTGTGCCATAGAAGCCAGAATTGGCTGACACTTGTAATATACTTCTAAGGGCAAAATTATAATTTTGACTATAAATAATAAAATGGATTATTTTCTATCACATATATGTATTTAGTGTTTATAATATATCCTTTGAGTTAATGGTAATAAAAATTCTTATTTTCAAGAGTTAAAAATTTAAGATAAGAATTTTCATTATTTAACTCATAAAATGCTCCTGACCGTAGGATCATCATGAGGATGGTGATTGATTCGGAAGGTTAGTATACAATCACTTCTTTATAGTAGATGAGTCTTGAGTCTACGGTGTAGAGATACTAGAGTGAGAGTACAGGTACTTGTTAGAGAATGAGGGCACTGAGCGTGACCACCTCGAGTAGTTAAAAGGAAGTCTAGCTTTTCGTCGATGACTGACTCGAAGCTGCAGTGGTGTATCTGGTTCTTTGACCTAAGGTGCATCGACAGTTCATCTTGAGGGTGTTATAGTTTGACTACACCATGACTCAGTCTCCTAGCCATTCGAAACCCTGAGGTGTATGTTGGCTATAGCATGTTCATTGTAGGAATTGGATTGCACCAAGATGGAATCTATCTACCTCGGTGGATGAGGACCAGCCTTATGATGATCATGAGAATCAAGTCCATAAGCCCATGGCCATGGCAGAAAGTGAAATAATAGAAAGAATTTCTATTAAGATTTTCACATTGGACTTGAATCGAATGATTAAATTATATGATAGAAATTAGGGTTTGACAAGTTCACCTTAACCCTAATCTAATCGGGGCTCAAGATAGAAGAACTTTATCACACAAGTAGCTGCACTGAGAGGTTCATCTTCAGTTTTGATGGGTTGCCACCATATACGGCTAGGTGTCCCTAGTGGATTTTAGGAGCAATTAGAATGATTTAGATGATCGATCATTCTAAGTTATCTGAATTAGAAGAGTTCTGATCCATCGAAAGAAGTTTCGATGATGTTGATGATGGAGATCGCTACATATCCCATTACCATATAGAACCAAACCTAACTGGATCACACAAACAAGGATTTGGATCTGGATATCATCAATTGGACTAACCTAGTTCAATTGATTTGAATTAGATTCAATTAGGTTCAGGAAAATCATGCTAGCACACGATTGAACCTAACATTCTCCTTTTTCTATCATTAAAAGTTATCTCGATTGAGCCAAATGAGTTTATGCTCACCCAGGTACTTTTACCTGGTCTGACTGGAGCTTGTCTAGGTTAGAAAAGGATTGTCTTAATTTATGAGATAAATTTAAGATAACACCTGCCATTTTCCATCACCTACTAATTCTTGTCCTTTTACTTTGGCCAAACATTGACCTTTGATCCATGGACATCTGCCCATGTGTCATGCACTTATTGGAGAGTAGATAGGGGCTTGTCTCCTCACTAGACATTGGAAACGAAGGGGTGCATGCCTAGGATGGCATGCACCTATGGATAGGGATGCCTGGAGTCCCATACGGATGGGACTCCACGTTACTTCTTGGATTCAAACTAGGTGACCCTCACCTATAGACTTTGACTAGTCTTAGGCACCACCTTAGGATGAATCTATGGGTCTCTCATCTAATTGGATTAGGTGATGTCATGCCACCAATCAGATTTAGATCTAATTGAATGAAGCAACGTGATTGGCCGGGGTGATGTGGCACTGCATGGTGCAGCAGGGTCTATATAAAGACCTATTCGCACTCACTTTTCATAGACTTCTCTCCTGGCCATGCCCCAAGGCTACCCCTCTCCCTCCTCCATACCACCTTTTTGATCCTCTCTCTCCTCTCCATGCCCAAGGAAGTGGAGCCTTCAGATTAGTGCGATCCAAACAAGAAAAGGCTGACGAGAAAGGAAGAAGGCAGCACTGCTACAAAGACAACAACAGATCTTCGAAAGGAGTTTCGAAGATCCTCCAAATCAGATCCAGATCTAATTTTTAGAGAAAAAAAAGAGAAGGAGAAGATCTCCAGATCCAATCTGAGTGGATACCGATAGAGGTCAGGCACTTACGTGGCTAGATCTAGAACCTCAGGGCTTCAGCACGATCATCAACGGGTAATCAGATTACCTAGAATCAAGGTAAAATTAATTTAGATTTAATTTAATTTAATTTTTTTGATTATCAAATCATAAAATCAGATCTGAAAAATGTCAGATCTGATTAGGATCTAAGAGAAAATTTTTGAAATATGCCTCTCGATTCAATCAGATCTGAACGAACCTGACCCTGGAAAATCAGGATTTTCCTTCAACTATCCCAAGCTAGCATACTTATTTTATGGGTACAAGCCAACCCTGCACACTCTGATTTAAGGCTCAAATCAACCCTCCCAAGTTTTGGAACCACCCCCCCAAAACTTGAATCAAAATAATAAAGCAGAGCATAAGAGTTAATGACAATCAAATACAAATTTAGCTCTCTTAATGAGCAAATAAAATCTTAAGAATGCTTTTCATAATAATAGAGGAAGCTTTTCTAATTTTTCTCAAGATTATTGGAGACTTGAATGAGCTCTTGAGAGATTGGTGAACTTGAAATGAAAGCTTCTTTGCTTGAAGATGACTTTTGCTTAGGGCTAAATTGAATTCATAAAATCTCTTATATTTTTCTCTTTTTATAGCCTTTTAAATCTTCAATGGGTGGAGGAGAGAATCTTGAGCAAGATTTGTAGCCATTGGAGATCTTAAAGAAATCATTAAAAGCTGTCAAAAAGGGATAAAACTAGTTATTGCAGAAGATTTTTGTTATAGGGGTTGACTTATGGGTCGACCTCTGGCACAGGGATCGATTTCGAGGTCGACCTCTGAGATAGAATCTAGAAAATTGATTGATCTATATTTTTAGCCTTCAAAATAGTAGAGGTCGACCCTTGCCACAGAGACAGCATGCCAAACAGCCTATTTCAGCAGGGGATGATCTAAGGGTCGATTTTTTTGCTTCAAACTTGATTTTCTTCCAAAATATGCATCCAAAAATTATGGAACTACCTCCAAAGGATCAAAAATCTTCTATACTTGCTCTTGATGCTCTCAGATCAAAACTTGATAAAATTATGATTTTGCTCCTAAAATATAAAAAGTCTTTGTCCAAGTTAAATTCATTAGTAATCTCCTCAAATACTTTGTAATCATCAAAATCAATTCTTGGAGCAATAGGATAGCTTGGTGGGTGGACGTAGGTGCAAGATAGCATCGAACCACTATAAAATCTTTGTGTGTTTATTTTGTGATTTTATTTTTCTTGCTTTTCTTATTTGCTTTACATATTTGCATTAGTTAGTTGCTTTTAATCCGCTGCTACACATTGCTCATTCACTATAAGCATTCAAGTTTCTCTTAATTAGAAGCACATATTTATTTTAGAGTATAATTTGGCCAAAAATTTTATAAACCTAATTCACCCCCCCCCCCTCTTGGATGGCCATACCTGGGCAACAACTTTCAACCTTGGCCGTCAATCAAAGCTCAAATACTGGTATATTTTGTAGTAGAATGCACTATCCTAGATGAGGCCAAACTTGAATAGAATGAAGTTGGCATTCCATGGTTATAGTCGAGTTCCTCTGAAGAAAAGGTTGACCTTCCTGAAGGCCTCTGGGCCCTGTATGTGGACGGTTTATCCAATGCTTCGGATGCAATTGCTAGATTGATCCTAATAAACTCGAAGGGAGTCATCGTCGAATATGCACTGCACTTTAAATTTTCTACAATAAATAATAGAACTAAATATGAAGATCTGATAGCTAGGTTAAAGATAGCCAAGGAATTAAAAGCAAACCAACTCCAAGTATATAGCGATTCCCAATTGGTCATTAAACAAGTTAGTGGCAGTTATGAAGCTTAGAAGGAAAGTATGATGAAGTATCTCGAGAAAATGAAGAATTTGACTCTGACCTTCAAAAGTTTCATCATTCGATAGATTTTGAGAGTGAAAAATACTAGAGCCGACCTTCTCTCTAAATTGACCACACTGGCTCCAGTTGAACTACCTTAGGAAGTCTTCTTCGAAGTCCTGAAATGTTCGAGTTTGGAAGAGCCTCAGTCTACAATACAGATCGACCATGAGCCTTACTGAATTGATCCATTGGTTACTGATCTCAAAGATGGGACTCTTCCTTGTGATCCCAAAGAGGCTTGAAAGTTGAGAAACCAAGCCTCCCAGTATGTTTTTATAAAAATAAACTATATAAAAGATCATATTCCTTGCCACTTTTGAAATGTCTCTGACCTTTTGAGGTCCATTTTGCATTATGGGAGGTACATAAAGAAATTTGTGGAAGCCACATGGGTGCTCGATCTTTATCTCACAAGCTACTTTGGCAAGATTATTGTTGGATGACTCTGTATCGAGATTCCCTGGGCTATGTTAGAAGATGTGCCCGTTGCCAAAGAATGCAAATGTTCAAAGACAACTAGCCTTCGAGCTTACACCCTTGAGTGCCCCTTAGCCATTTGTGCAATGGGGGATGGATATACTTGGCCCCTTCCCGATGACATTCGGACAACGAAAATTTCTCTTAGTTGCAATTGACTACTTCACCAAATGGGTCAAGACTGAACCACGAGCAAAAATCACTAAAACAAAAGTGCAAGACTTCATCTAAAAGTTGATTGTTTGTAGATTTGGCCTACCTCGAATCCGTATAATAGACAATGGGTGGTAGTTTGCTTGAGTGAAGTTTGCGAAGTTTTGTGAAGACTTAAACATCTCCCATAACTTCACATCAGTAGCCCATCCACAAGTAAATGGTGAAGCAGAGGTGACTAATAGAACCTTCCTATAGGATATCAAGATGAGACTTGAGATAGCAAAGGGGTAGATGAACTCTACCATGTACTCTCGGCATACCGAACTATTCAAAGATTGCGAACAGGAGAAACCCCATTCACCTTGGCCTTCAAAATAGAGGCGGTCATCCCAGTTGAGCTCAAACTCCCATCGGCATGAGTTGTGGCTTTTGATGAACAATGCAACTTGCAAGATCTCAAGGCTAACCTCGACCTACTAGAGAAAAAGCGAGAAGAAGCTCGAGTTCGGATGGCTGCTTATAGATGGAAGGTGGCTCGATATTACAACTCTAGAGTCCGAGACAAGATGTTCAGAGTGGGAGACTTAGTACTTCGATGAATAGCTATTTCACATCCCAGAACCAAGGAAAGCTCACCCCAAATTAGGAAGGACCCTACGAAGTCAAAGAGGTCATCTGGCCCGGGACATATTACTTGAAGGAGCTTGGACGAGTCGATCTACCCGAGCCATGGAACTCGAAAAATTTATGGATATATCATCGATGATTTCATTGCAATAAAACCCCTTTACTTTAGCACTTCAGTTCTTGTTGCAAAACTATAATGACAGGAAAAGACTTTCCAAACTTTGCCCCATGACAAAAATAATTATGTCAGGAATAGAAGGAGAACTTCATCCTGATGCAAAATGAAGGCCTCATTAACCTAAGATGAGATGAGGTGAGAGGCCCTTTCAATGGCTCTTATTTGCCCCTACAGCCATGTTAGGAATAGGAGGGAAACCTCATCCTAACATGAGCAAAACAAAGACCTCTAACCTAAGACAAGATGAGGAGAGAGGCCCTTTCAATGACCCTTATGTGCTTCTACAACCATGTAAGAAACAAAAGGAGAGCGTCATCCTAACATGCGCAAAATGAAGGCCTTGTTAACCTAAGACGAGATGAGGAAAGAGGCCATTTCAACGGTGCTTATGCGCCCCTAGAGCCATGTTAGCAAAATGAAGGCCTCGTTAATCTAAGATGAGATGAGGGGAGAGGCCCTTTCAATAGCTCTTATGCACCCCTATAGCCATGTTAGGAATAGGAGGAGAACCTCATCCTAACATGAGCAAAATGACGACCTCATTAATATAAGACAAGATGAGAGGAGAGACCTTTCTAATGGCCCTTATGAACCTCTGCAACCTTGTTGGGAATAGAAAGAGTACCTCATCCAAATTTTGGGATGGATCTCCAATTCGATATCTACAACAATCATACCAATAGGGGACAAGGTAAAGGAAACAAAGCCATCAACAAGCATTAAACTTGTGCAAGACAAAAGATGACGAAAGAAGGTACCATTTTATTGAAAGTATAAGTTCATTACAAAGTAGAGTCTAAGACAGAGGTCTACAAAACCAGTTACAAAAAGGAAAAAGAAAGAAGGAGAAGACCGAAGTCCTAAGAAGGATCAGGTCCCTCAAACTTCGGGCTGCTGGCCATCACTATGGACTCTTTTAAATAGGCAACCTCTTCCTTGAGTTTCCTTCACCTCATCATATTATCACAGAATATTCTATTAGCTCGACGGTAGTTTTTCTATGACTCTCGCAGTCTCTTTCTTAAAACCTCTGACTCAACTTCCACATCCCTAATAGCTTGTTGCTCGCAAGTCAGCTGGAGTTTCAGTCGTTGAACCTCGATCTTTTCTATCCCGATCGACTCCAAGAGCTCGTCGATGATCCTTTTCAAAGAGGCAATCTCCTCCGACTTCCTGCTTGTACTAATTTGATAGTTGTCATCCAGTCACTCTTGGAGTCAGGCTACTTCGTCGTTAGCAGTGCGAAGCTTCTGCTCTAGTGAGGATATCCTCCCACTCCAACCCAATCGATAAGTCTTGTAAGCAAGCTCGGGATCATGTAGCTACTTCTAAAGTGTAGAGAACCTTTTGGACCAATTCCATTCATGCTGAGCCTCGTTGGAGGATCATGGTGAGCTCACCTCCAACAACTGGATCTTCTCCTTCGTCGCTTTAAGTTGAACTTCGAAGGAGCCAAATTTTGCTGTCAGCGCCCAAGATTTATCGCTGGTGCTTTTCTTAAGCTCCACCAATTTCCTCTTGAAGCTATCCTTCCTAATAGCGAAGTTCGTAGAATCTATCATATGTAATTTTCGAAGACAAGTGACCTCAATTATCGCCTTTGAAGCATTCTTTCTGGACCTCTAAAGCTCATCCTCAGTCTTCTTCAGCTTCTTTCTCAAGTGATGGACTTCCCTTTTTAGATTTTTAACCATTGATTTTAAAGGGACCCTCTGGGGCAGCGAGTCAGCATTAACAGGGGACTGCATTCAATATACAAAAAATGCTTAAAAGTATTGATGAAAAGAAGCCTGCTTTCATTTAACCAAAAGCTTTTTAGGTATAGAGTAAAATAAAAAGAGAAAAAAAAATATAACTACTCAAGATTCTCAACCTTGGGAGATGAGACAGTAGACGAAGTCAGAGCGCTCTCGATCGCCTCTGATTCTCAGGCAGGCTTGGGCACCTCCATAGCGGGCTCAAATAGACTAGGGATGGGCTCGATAGGAGGAAGGTCGGCCATGACGTCGGATGGCTCTACCTCTTCACTAGGATCCTCCTTCTCTAAAAAGTTTAGATCAAGCTCAGAAAACTTTCGTGCCACTCTATCTTCATAGAGTTCGAAGCCCTTAATAAATGCCTGCTGGCTAAATGCGACATTCAACTCCTTCATTTCGGAGGAGGCTTTGAACGCCTCCATGATGCGGGCCACCACCTCCAAGAATGACTTTGCCTCTCGAGCCTCCAGTTCGATGGTTTTGCCCTTAGCCTCCTTCCTCCTCTCCTCCTCTAGAGCCAGTGTAGCCTTGAGTCCGGCTGAAATGAACTCCTCTTTCTAGAGCATACCCTGGAGGCTCCCAACTTCCACCACCTTCTCCTTCATGAAGCGCTCAACCTCAATGGCCTTTTCCCAAAGATGATCGATCTCAACTTGAAGATCCTCCTGGACCTTCAGTGCTTTCACCTCCTGGCGGTGCTTCCTTTTAAGGTGGGCTAGTACTTGGTGACCCGACTGCCACAGACAAACGATGTCAGGATAGAGAAAAGAAAAATGAAAAAGAAAACTTGATAAGGAGGCTACCTTGAGGATGGTCCCAAGGGCGCTCCATACGAGCTCCATCTGGTCAAGGTAGGCCATGTGGTCCACCACCTCGGGAAGGACAAACTTGTTAATCAAATTTTGGATTACACCCAGATCATCGAAGGAGTCTTTTCCCAAATCGATGCTGCTGCTGTTGCTTGGCTCACCAGGACAAGCCTTGCAAGCAATCTTCATGACAACCGACTTTCCCTTTTTCCTCTCCTTTCCTCCCTCTATCTCAGCAAGAGGTTTGGGGGCCTAATCCTCGACAAGAGGACTCAAGGATTTGATGGGGAAGGATCCTCCTTCGGCAACCTCAAGGGCGGCATCAGCGACAGCGGGAGCTGCAGAGCTCGGGGCACCGACCTTCATCCTCTTTGAACTCTCGCCCAGGGCCTTCCTTTTTCTCTTCCTTTGGGCGTGAAGTCCCTTAGTAAGCATCCCCACAGCTTCAGCATCCATCTCTGTAATAAAGGAAAGACTACCATCGGCCAAAATACATCTAAAGTCTCATAAGAGTTTGAGAGATGAAGAGTATACTGGTGGGGTCAAGGAGACTTAGGCTCAGATTGAACAAAGTCTGCTCTTTTAGAAGGTCGAAAAGGAGAGGAGCTTTATATGCTTTAAGATTATTAGAGGAATCGAGGTTGGCTCTATCTAAACTAGGAGCTCGACGAACTGATTTCCTAAGAAAGCCCTAGGAAGGAAGATCTAGCATTAAAGTTGGACAGTTCATGAAAAAATACTTCTCCTTCCAGTTATGAATAGAGGAGGGAGCGCCTTTCAGTAGCCCCTTCTTGCTGAATTCAAAAAAAAAAGTACCACCAGTCCTTCGCTGAAGGATGGCATTTGTATTGCCATCCACAACGTCCTAGGCATCACCTAGCACTGATACCAAATTGTAGACCCATGATATCGCTCGAATGCTAATCATCCTTGAGATCACAAGCACCAATATCATATTACAGAAGCTCTTGATCTTTAGCACAGACCTGAAGGAACCTATGATGTTCTCTATGGCCAGCAAACCATAGATCCAACACCTAGATCTATGCTGGGGCACCTCCCTCCTTGGGCTTGAGGGAGGCGCCCCCTCTCTCTAGGGCTTCTTCAAGAATCTATGGCAACTACACTAGAAAGAAGAGAAGAAGAGCGAATTAAGGAAGAAAAGTTCTGTATTCCACATTATTCACAGTCTTTTTTTGAAATCCTAATACAACCTATGTATTTATACATAGCCATTAGGTCCAACCAAAAAACTTTCTAGCTAATCCAATACATGAAAGCACTCACCAAGCCCATGTATACCCTTGTCTTCCATGCTTTCATCCTCTAGATCCGACCCATACATGAATTAGCCTTCTTAAGATCTCTCAAACTAGGCCTTAAGACCCCTATGATCAACCCAGACCCTAGCCCAAAACAGACCCTTGCGTAACTCTACCCACGCACTGAGCCGACTCAGTCTCAGCACTGAGCCGGCTAAGTTTCACTAGATCGGCTCAGTCTAAAACTGAGCCAGCCCAGTTCTGTGCCATGCCAGTAGTTTCGAATGCGTAGCTCTCTATTTTGCCTATGCACTAAGACTTAGCCGACCCAGTTTTAGACCGAGCCGGCTAACCTGTAGAAAAACTTCTTTCTGCAGTCTTGATTCTCCAACTTTGATTCTTTGCTTCATCTTGAATTTCAAAACTCTGAAGCACCAACCAAGCCCCTGAAATCCCTGGAGCTAATATCCTGAATCCTCCCGTGGCCTCCCAAGGTTTGGGAGCACGATAAATCCTCACAATCTTCACCTTGGTGCTCCCAAGCCTTGGCAAACCACTCAACAATGCCCTCCTATACGATCCCACTGTCCCTACGCACTCGACAGTACCTATGAAAACATCGCCTCCGTCAATCCTCTTCAGTTGTTGTGCACCCTTAATGCCTTTGGAATGACCATCTCCACTGCTGAAGACCTTGGCTTGCACCTCTGCACCACCCTAAAATTATAGGATCCCTTCTGCTTAGCAGCTGCATCATTTTTTCTAAATTTTTTTGGAGAACCTACAGCATTTCTGCACCAGCACATGCTGTACCACCTAACACGATCTTCTCAAATCTATGCTTGTCCACCTGTACACGCCGCTCCACCTAGAATTATGCATCATCGATGCTCTGAACTCATGCCAAATTTTTTCTTCACTTGTGAGGCCACCATCGTGGAGCTCCACCTATATCTGAAGTCTACCTAATGCCGCAAAAGTCAACTCTATCATCGAGTCCCTCAAGGCCAACCACTCAATGCTGCACTGTTGAGCCTACCGCTACACCTCGAATACCGTCACTGCCTCTTCTAACCCTCCACACTCTATGGCCCTCTTCGAATCCATCTTGGATACCTCCACAACCCACAGGCACCTCCAAAATTCAAAAGCTCATCCAACTCTTCTGAATCCAGTGACTGAATCCTAGAGAATTTCATCCTAGTCCTTTCCTTCTGCCCCTACACTAGCCATCACTTCAATTGCATCCGGAGAACCATCCTCCTCCTAAATTGTGACTCTTCCTGATGCTTCTACAAAAGAAATTTGATCCATGATACTCCCAACTGCTAGATGCCTCTGGTGCTCTCTGAGAACCTCGACTCTTCCTGAGACCTGCACTCGATCTCCCTGAGATATTACTGACACTCTCTGCTGAGATACCTCCCTCAGCTACTACACCACCAAGCCTCTCTCAGCCCCATGCCTCTAGGGTAGCGCTCCTATAGCACTCCAGCGCTCCCTGACTCATCTCTGCATCGCTCTACAACCATCCAACCCTAACCTGCTAGACCTCCATGGATCATCCATCTCCATCACTCCCAAGGCTTAGCAAATTCATGCTCTAGTTGAACCACTGAAAACATCTCTGACTACTTTTCCGCCTTCCTGACATTGAAGGACGTATAGTCACTTCTTCAGCCTTCCTTCTACCATTATCCCTTGGGAAACCTCTCTTCAACAGCCCCACACTGTCCATCTTTTTAGAGAATCCTAATGCTCTTTACTGAGATACCTTCCTCAACTGCTGCATCATCGAGCCTCTCTCAGCCCTGCATCTCTAGGTAAGTGCTACTGTAGCACTCCAGCACTCCCTGCCTGTCACATAACTATCATACACCCCGATCTTTCCACCAAGATCGATCAGCAAATCATGTACCAAATCCTTCCACCTCAAAAAATCCCTTCCTGTTAAAGCTCTCAACCTCCATCTTCAACCCACTACTCCCGGTTGCCAAACCACAGCAATAATGAGATAGATTTAAGACATACCGTAGAATCCTTGTGCAAATTTTTGATTTCTCCTTGTATGACTTCTCATTTTCTTCCATGCACCATCAGGCTCTGAAACGTGGCTCCTTCCATGCACCATCAGGCTCTAAAACTTGACTCTAATACGATATTACTGTCCACAATGTCTCAGGCATCATCTAGCTCTGATACCAAATTATAGACCCATGATATCGCTCGAATACCAATCATATTTGACATCACGAGCACCGATATCATGTTGTGAAAGCTTCTGATCTTTAGCATGGGTCTGAAGGAACCTGTGACATTCTCTATGGATAGCAAACCATAGATCCAATACCTAGATTGATGCTGGGGCACCTCCCTCCTTGGGCTTGAGGGAGGCACCCCCTCTCTCTAAGGCTTCTTTAAGAACCTAAGGCAACTACACTAGAGAGAAGAGAAGAAGAGAGAATTGAAAGAGAAAAGGTCTATATTCCATAGCATTCACAGTCTTTTTTTGAAATCCTAATACAATCTATGTATTTATATGAAGGAAAATCCTGATTTTCCGAACTAGGTTCGTTCAAATCTGATCAGATCGAGAGATATATTTCAAAATTTTTTCTCTCGATCCCAATCAGATCTGGGATGTTTCAGATCTAATTTTATTATTTTAACAATAGAAATAAAATAAAGATAAATTAAATCAAATTTAATTTACCTGATTTGGGTAATCCTATTACCCTATTGATGATCCTGTTTGCAGCGGAAGGTTCTGAATCTAGCCATGCAAGCGCCTGGCCTCTATCAGTATTCACACGGGCTGGGTCTAAGATCCTCTTCTTCTCTATCACACCTCCAAAAATCAGATCTGGATCTGATCTGGAGGATCTTCAAAACTCCTTTTGAAGATCTGCAGTCGTCCTTTGCAGCAGTGCAGCCTTCTTGCTTTTGATCGCCTTTCTTTGATCTGGATCGCACCAACCAAGGTCCAAAACTCCTTTTGGACGTGGAGAGCAAGGGGAGAAGATGGTTTGGCATGGAGGAAGAGGGGAGAGGCAGCCTTGGGGCGTGGGGAACTTTGATCTCAATTCAATTTCTTGTTTGAGTTGGGCACAGGGTCTTATTTATAGACTGACTGTGATCCAGCTTCTCTTATTCCCAACCAATCACAACCCTTTGTGAAATCAGATCTAAATCTGATTGGTGGGAATAGAGTCCCCTGGATTCCTACTTAGAGGGTGCCTAAGACCAGTCAAAGTTGGTTTTAGGGAGAACTCTAATTGGAATCCAAAAGAGAGGTGGAGTCCTTGTCCAACAAGGACTCCAAGACTCCTCCAAACATTGGGCTCACGCCACCCTTGGCGTGCGCCCTCCTCCTTGCCAGGTTCTGGCAGGGGGACAGGCCCCCACCAGCTCTCCAATAGGTGCATGACATGTGGTCAAAAGTCAAAGGGTCAATGGTCAACGTTTGACCAGTCAAAGGTAGACTTTTGACCAAAGTCAAAGAACAAGAAATGGCAGGTGACCAAAAATGGCAGGTAATGTCTTACAAATAAGACAACCTTTTCTGACTTGGACAACCTCCAGTCAGACCATATGAAGGCCTCTGATTGAGCACAAACTCCTTTGGCTCAGACAGGACAACTTATTTATGATAGCAAAAGAAGAACGTTAGGTTCAATCGAGTGCTAGCACGATTTCCTTGAACCTAATTGAATCTCATTCAGATCAATTGAACTAGATCAGTTCAATTGATGATCACCAGATTCAAACCCTTGTTTGTGTGACCCAGTTAGGTTCAGTTCTGTATGGTAATGGGATATGTCATGATCTCTATCATCGACATCATCGAAACTCCTTTCGATGGATCAGAACTCTTCTGATTCGAACAGCTAGAATGATCGATCATCTAAATCATTCTAATTGCTCCCAAAATCCACCAGTGACACCTAGCAGTATATGGTGGCAACCCATCAGAGCTGAATGTGAACCTCTTGGTGCAGCTACCTGTGTGATTCAGTTCTTCTATCTTGAGCCCCGATCAGATTAGGGTTAAGGTAAACTCGTCAAACCCTAGTCTCTGTCATATGATGTAATCATTCGATTCAAGTCCAATGTGAAAATCTAAATAGAAACTCTTTCTATTATTTCACTCTACCATGGCCATGGATTTCTGGACTTGATTCTCATGATCATCATAGGGCTGCTCCTCTACCACCGAGGTAGATAGATTCCATCTTGATGTCATCCAGTTCCTACAATGAACATGTCATAGCCAACATACACCTCAGGGTTCCATATGGCTAGGAGACCGAGTAATGGTGTAGTCAAACTATAACACCCTCAAGGTGAACTGCCGATGCATCTCAGGTCAAAGAACCAGACACACTACTGCAGCATCGAGTCAGTCATTGACGAGAAGGTAGACTCCCTAATGACTACTCGAGGTGGTCACGCTCAGTGCCCTCGTTCTCTAACGAGTACCTGTACTCTCGCTCCGGTGTCTCCACACCGTAGACTCAAGACTCATCTACTAAAGAGAAGCGATTGTACACCAACCTTCCGGATCAATCACCATCCTCGTGATGATCCTATGGTCGGGAGCAATTTATGAGTTAATAATGATTATTCATGTCTTAAATTTTCAACTCTTGAAAATATGAATTATCATTACCATTAACTCAAAGGATGTATCACAGACACTAAATACACATATGTGATAGAAAATAACCCATTTATTGATTTTAGTCAAAATTATAATTTTGCCCCTAGAAGTGTATTACAAGTGTCAGCCAATTCTGGCTTCTAGGGCACATATATCTAACAATCTCCCACTTGTCCTAAAGCCAATTGGCTACAAGTCTAAGTCCCATCTTCTCAAGGTGGGCTTCGATCTTCTGCTGGCCCAACGGCTTTGTAAGTGGGTCTGCCACATTATCTGCGGAGTTGACTCTCTTGACCTCGACATAACCCTTTTCAAGGTAATCGCGGATGAGGTGATATCACCATTTGCTTGGAACTCTTCTAGCTGACAGCATCACCATTGCACACAAACAGACTTTCCAGATGTCGACTTTCGATCATCTATATCGGACATGAAATCCGAGTCTGTGTATCCCTGGACTTGGAGTTCTCCGTTACCAAAGACCAACATCATATCCTTAGTTCTTCTCAAGTACTTAAGGATACATTTCACAGAAGTCCAGTGTTCTTCACCTGGATTTGACTGATATCTGCTTGTGACACTCACAGCATGGGCTATATCAGGTCGTGTACATAGCATGGCATACATGAGGCTCCCTATTGCAGAAGCATAAGGGATCTTGCTCATGCGTTCTATTTCCTCAGGTGTGCTAGGGCACATCTTCTTGGAAAGATGAATACCATGTCTGAAGGGTATTAATCCCCTCTTAGAGTTTTCCATACTAAACCTCTTTAGTACTTTCCTCTATGTACATCTTCTGTGAAAGTCCTAGCATCCTATTCGGTCTATCCCTATAGACCTTAATTCCTAGAATAAAGGATGCTTCACCTAGGTCTTTCATGGAGAATTCCTTGGACAACCACATCTTGACTGATGTCAACATGGGAATATCATTCCCAATAAGGAGGATGTCATCCACGTACAATACGAGGAAGACAACAGCGCTCCCACTGACCCTTTTGAAAACACATGGTTCCTCTTCATTTTTGATGAAACCAAACTTTTTGATCACATCATTGAAATGAGTGTTCCAGCTCCGAGATGCTTGCTTAAGTCCATATATGGACCTTTGCAGCTTGCAAACCTTGTGATCAGTATCACTGGATGTGAAACCTAGCGGCTGTTCCATATAGATATCTTCCTCAAGATATCCATTTAAGGAATGCCGTTTTCACGTCCATTTGCCATATTTCATAATCGAAATAGGCTGCAACAGGCAAGCAATGTGCGGATGGATTTTAGCATAGCTACTGGGGAAAAGGTATCCTGATAGTCAATGCCTTCGCGTTGACTATAACCTTTTGCCACCAGTCTAGCCTTGAATGTCTCCACATTCCCATCTGCACCAATCTTTCTCTTGAAGATCCATTTACATCCCAATAGGTACTATACCTTCTGGTGGATCTACCAAGGTCCAGACTTGGTTTGAGTGCATCGAGTCAATTTCTGACTGCATTGCCTCTAGCCATTTCTCGGAGTCGATATCTGATATCGCCTCGTTGTAGGTTTTGGGATCATCACCATGAGCACCATTACCTACGAGGAACATTTCCTCTACATCCTCTGAAATAATACCTAAGTATCTTTCAGGGGGACGGGAAACTCTTTCCGATCTACGAGGTGGAGGAGGTAGTGTTCTTATTGGCTCAACCTGATTTGGTTCCACTTGGTCCTTAGCTCGTTCTGCTTGTGAGACTTTCTCATCAAGCTTGATCTATTTTCCAATGCCGCTATCTTGAATAAACTATTTTTCAAGAAAGATGGCATGTCGACTCACAATCACATTGTGGTCTTCTGGAATGTAGAAATAGTATCCTAATGACTCTTTAGGATATCCTATGAATCGAGCTCTGAAGGACCTAAACTCTAACTTGTCCGCTTGTTGTCTTTTGACATGAGCCGGACAACCCCAAATTCTGAGATGACTCAGACTTGGTTTCTTACCGTGCCATATCTCATACGGTGTGGTAGGAACGGTTTTAGAGGGAACCCTATTCAGTAGATAGAATTGAAGTTAACAATGAGTGTCCCCAAAGAAAATCAGGGAGGTCTGTGAAGCTCATCATGGATCGAACCATATCCAATAGAGTCCGATTTCTCCGTTCTGAAACCCCGTTGAGTTGAGGTGTTCCTGGTGGAGTCCATTGAGAGACTATGCCATTTTCCTTGAGATAGTCTAGGAATTCCCGGCTAAGGTATTCACCTCCTCGATCTGATCGAAGAACCTTAATGGGTTTTCCAGTTTGTTTTTCTACTTCATGTCTGAATTCTTTGAACTTTTCAAAGGCTTCAGACTTGTGTCTCATAAGATACACATACCCATACCTAGACAGATCATCGGTAAAGGTAATGAAGTAGACAAAATTGCCTCTAGCCGGCACATCAAATGGGCCGCACACATCAGTATGTACTAGGGCAAGGAGATCTGTGGCCCTCTCCCCATGTCCAACAAAAGGGAGTTTAGTCATTTTGCCTTGAAGACAGGATTCACAAGTTGGATATGACTCGAAAGTCAATGGACTCAATAGCCCATTTTTCTCCAATTTGTTGATCCTATCTTCTGCTATATGACCTAATCTCAGGTGCCATAGATATCTGTCGTTTGGACTATCCCTAGGTCGTTTGGCATTCACGTTTTGCTCGATAGTTAGAACAGGTACATCAATATGTAGCTGATAAAGACCATTAATAAGGAAACCATTTGCAATTTTATTTCTTTCATAAAGAATGTTACAATGGTCCTTAAAGAAGGTGATCACATAACCTTCTTGTGCTAAGCATGAAACAGAAATCAAATTCCTGCTAGCTGCAGGCACATAATAACAGTCTTTCAAAACTAAGTCTAAACCAGATGGTAATCGAAGAGGGTATGTTCCCACGGCTACTGCAGCAACTCTTGCTCCATTACCGATGCGTAGGATCATGTCTCCATCCCTCAGCCTCCTGCTATCCTCAAGACCCTGCATAGAAGTGCACAGATGAGCACTAGAACCAGAGTCAAGCACCCAACTGGATGCAGAAGAAACCGTAAGGTTAGACTCAATAACGAGCATACCTCCAGAAGGACCTTCCTTCTTGTTCTTCAGGGTGGCCAGGTAAGTAGGGCAGTTCCGCTTCCAATGGCCGTCGCTGTTGCAATGGAAACACTTTCCTTTGACCATCGGCCTTTTTCTTCGGCTTCTGCCTTCTTCTTCTTTGATCCTTCCACCTTTTGCTTTTTCACAGACTTCTTTTTCTTTCCATAAGACTTTCTTTTGGAAGAAGTCCGTTCCATAGCAAGAACTGAGCCTTTAGAACCTTTCATAGAAAGCTCAGCGGTAACCAGCATATTCATTAACTCGGCCAAGGAATTCTTGAAGTTTATGCATGTGGTAATTCATGATGAATTGCCCATATGCATCAGTCAAGGATTGCAGAATAATATCGTTCTGCAGGTCCAAGTCCAACTTCACACCGAGCTTCTCAAGCTCTTCCATGTCCTTGATCATTGTCAGACAGTGATCTTGGACTGACTGCCCATCACGCATCTTAGCCTTAAAAAGTCATTTTGTGACTTGATATTTGGCTGCGCGACTCTGTTCACCAAACATCTCCTGCAGGTGAGCCAACATTTGGCGAGCAGTCCCGATATCCTTCATGTTGGCGCTGGAGCTCATCAGACATCGAGCCCAACATGTAATATCTGGCCTTATTATCTTCGTCAATCCATTTTTCCAGAGACGCTCTCTGTTCAACAGATGGACGGGCTGGTAATGGTGGGAGGGTCCTGGTCCAAAACATGGGTTAACTTCTCGAACCCAAAATAATTTTGTAGTTCCTGAGCCAATCTTTATAATTGGGTCCAGTCAGTCTATGTGTGTCCAGGATACGTGCCAATGGGTTGGACGCAGACATTTTCCTGTAGAGAGTCAAAGATTCTAGTTAGATACTGTAATTTTGACTTGACCAATTTGTTTAGGGATTTTATTTTTAAACAAATTAGCTCCCACTATTTTCTCGGATCCCTACACTCCCTCTGTAGAGATGCGAAAAATCTCCATGATTAATGATTTCTAGTGGGTGGTGCGGTCTCACCAACTGACTCATCACCTCACCTAACAGTTATTGGTGATGGGTTAGCCAATGAGTGAACAACTCTTGTTCAATGATTCTCTAATCATGGTGCACCCAAACTTGGTCTCTAATTCATGAATCTCACCGTATCCGAAATATTGATCCACTCCTTAGTTAAGTCAGACCCACCATTTGCATAGACTGGGTTCCTAATTGAGTCTCTCACCGTATCCGAAATATTGAGCCCAACTCATCCTCCAGCCCATAGCATCCAATGCCTAATAGACATGGTTGCATCTTCCCGGTGCAACTGAGCCACTGTATCCAGCCGAGAACAATCAACCCCGGGAAGGGCCCGCACATCTACAATGGTGGAAGACCTCAGACTTAATCTTTTCTTAGGGAGAATTGATTCAGGTCTCATTAAACTAGACTTGGCTTAGTCATAACAATTATGACTAACCTAGTGGCATGGGTTAGCTCGGATTATTGACCACCTCAGATCAGAACTGTGTCAACAGATATGGCCAGGTAAGTGAGACCGGTGGAAGGAATATGCCATTAACTCGTACAAGAACGCATTCAGGTCGAGTAGCTTCCAATTAAAAACCAGTCGGTCATCTATGCCAAACTTACCTTAGACACCAAATTGTTGAGCCAGAACCAATTGGGTTAGCCTACAATCCAGACTCTAACCTCTGAGCCTAATTAGGTCTTGCTTGATCGTGACTCGATCTTGACCCAGACTTAATCCTATTAGGCTGGTCAATTTAAGCATTGTTGATCCCATCTAACCAACTCTTGATTCGGTTTGATCAACCGCTTAGACCTAATTGAGCTACCCAAGCCCGAACCCAGTATTATGAATATGTCTTAGATCTAAAATTCTCAATTTTAGACCTAATTAATATTCCATAAACTTAATTCTTAATTAAGTAGGGTTCATAAACAAAATATGCACAATAAATCCTAGGGTTTCAGGATCTAGGGTTTTGCAGAAAGTAAGTTTTGGGTTTCTGATTAAGGACGAACACGCAGCACCCCTACACATCATAAGAACACCCCATCGAATGGGAAGAGAGGGCCTTTAAACCCTTCTTCGTTCTTATGACCGGACGGCCAAGAGGAACGCCTTAATCAGGAACATTCAATACTACAAAACAATATCAGATCTATATCATATATCTCATATATAAAGTAGATCTAATCATGGCATATTTTGCATACATCTCATGTATCATAATCATGCATATTTTCAGATCTAAATTATCTCATAATAATCTAAAAAATTAGATTTAAATTGATCTAATCAAAATAAATTCTAATCTAGATAATTATGTAGAACTATTCTACAACTAGTCTAGACATGCATCAATCATATCTCATATGATATTTAAAAATTAAATAATTTTTATTTGCTATTTTTTAGATGTTATTATAACACTTATAATATCAAAAAATAGTAAATAAAAAGATCTAAAATATGATTTAATCAGATTAAATCAAAAACATGCAAGACTATTCTATAGAACTATTCTATTCTAGAACTAGTCATGCATATCTTCTAATCTTAGATCCAAATTATTTAATTTTAATTTTTTCTGATTTCAGATCTGATCACATCTCATGTGACATCTGAAAATCACTTATTTTTTAATTAAAATAAATTTAAAATCAGATCTAAATAATTTTAGAACCATGGCTCTGATACCAGTTGAAGGGAAATCCTGATTTCCCGGTCCAGGTTCGTTCAGATCTGATCAGATCAAGAGATATATTTCAAAAATTTTTTCTCTTGATCCCAATCAGATCTTGATATGTTTCAGATCTGATTCTTATTATTTTAATAAATAAAATAAAATAAAAGATAAATTAAATCAAATTTAATTTACCTGATTTGGGTAATCCTATTACCCTGTTGATGATCCTGTTTGCAGCGGAAGGTTCTGGATCTTAGCCACGCAAGCGCCTGGCCTCTACCGGTATCCACTCGGGTTGGATCTGGAGATCCTCTTCTTCTCTATCACACCTCCAAAAATCAGATCTGGATCTGATCTGGAGGATCTTCAAAACTCTTTTGAAGATCAGCAGTCGTCCTTTGCAGCAGCGCAGCCTTCTTGCTTTTGATCGCCTTTCTTTGATCTGAATCGCACCAACCAAGGTCCAAAACTCCTTTTGGACGTGGAGAGCAAGGGGAGAAGAGGTTTGGCATGGAGGAAGGAGGGGAGAGGCAGCCTTGGGGCATGGGGAAACTTTGATCTCAATTGAATTTCTTAGAATCTGAGTTGGGCGCAGGGTCTTATTTATAGACTAAGCTGTGATCCAACTCCTCTTCCTCCCAACCAATCACAACCCTTTGTGAAATCAGATCTAAATCTGATTGGTGGGAATAGAGACCCCTGGATTCCTCCTTAGAGGGTGCCTAAGACCAGTCAAAGTTGGTTCTTAGTAAGAACTCTAATTGGAATCCAAAAGGGAGATGGAGTCCTTGTCCAACAAGGACTCCTAGGCGCCTCCAACTTGGGCACACGCCTAGGGTTGGCGTGCGCCCTTCTCCTTGCCAGGTTCTGGCAGGGGGACAGGCCCCCACCAGCTCTCCAATAGGTGCATGACATGTGGTCAAAAGTCAAAGTGTCAATGGTCAACGTTTGACCAGTCAAAGGTAGACTTTTGACCAAAGTCAAAGAACAAGAAATGGCAGGTGACCAAAAATGGCAGGTAATGTCTTACAAATAAGACAACCTTTTCTGACTTGGACAACCTCCAGTCAGACCATATGAAGGCCTCTGATTGAGCACAAACTCCTTTGGCTCAGACAGGACAACTTATTTATGATAGCAAAAGAAGAACGTTAGGTTCAATCGAGTGCTAGCACGATTTCCTTGAACCTAATTGAATCTCATTCAGATCAATTGAACTAGATCAGTTCAATTGATGATCACCAGATTCAAACCCTTGTTTGTGTGACCCAGTTAGGTTCAGTTCTGTATGGTAATGGGATATGTCATGATCTCTATCATCGACATCATCGAAACTCCTTTCGATGGATCAGAACTCTTCTGATTCGAACAGCTAGAATGATCGATCATCTAAATCATTCTAATTGCTCCCAAAATCCACCAGTGACACCTAGCAGTATATGGTGGCAACCCATCAGAGCTGAATGCGAACCTCTTGGTGCAGCTACCTGTGTGATTAAGTTCTTCTATCTTGAGCCCCGATCAGATTAGGGTTAAGGTGAAACTCGTCAAACCCTAGTCTCTGTCATATGATGTAATCATTCGATTCGAGTCCAATGTGAAAATCTAAATAGAAACTCTTTCTATTATTTCACTCTACCATGGCCATGGGCTTTCTGGACTTGATTCTCATGATCATCATAGGGCTGCTCCTCTACCACCGAGGTAGATAGATTCCATCTTGATGCAATCCAGTTCCTACAATGAACATGT
>QRFJ01006817.1:0-34096 GCA_006176705.1 Cocos nucifera | reverse complement strand
CCATTCTTGATGCAATCAGTTCCTACAATGATACATGCTATAGCCAACATCACCTCAGGGTTCCATTGGCTAGGAGACGAGTAATGGTTTCAAACTATAACACCCTCAAGGTGAACTACCGATGCATCTCAGGTCAAAGAACAGACACCTACTTGCAGCATCGAGTCAGTCATGACGAGAAGGTAGACTTCCTAATGACTACTCGAGGTGTCACGCTCAGTGCCCTCGTTCTCTAACGGTACCTGTACTTTTCGCTTCGGTTCTCCACACCGTAGACTCAAGACTCATCTACTAAAGAAAAGCGATCGTACACCAACCTTCCGGATCAATCACCATCCTCGTGATGATCTATGGTCGGGAGCTGTTTATGAGTTAAATGATTATTCATGTTCTTAAATTTTCAACTCTTGAAAATATGAATTATCATTACCATTAACTCAAAGGATGTATCACAGACACTAAATACACATGTGTGATAGAAAATACCCATTTCATTAATTATAGTCAAAATTATAATTTTGCCGCTAGAAGTGTATTACAAGTGTCAGCCAATTCTGGCTTCTAGGGCACATATATCTAACAATCTCCCACTTGTCCTAAAGCCAATTGGCTACAAGTCTATGTCCCATCTTCTCAAGGTGGGCTTCGATCTTCTGCTGGCCCAACGGCTTTGTAAGTGGGTCTGCCACATTATCTGCGGAGTTGACTCTCTTGACCTCAACGTAACCTTTCTCAAGGTAATCGCGGATGAGATGGTATCACCGTTTGCTTGGAACTCTTCCAGCACAAACAGTCTGCTAGATGTCGACTTTCGATCTCTATATCGGAATGAAGTCCGAGTCTGTGTATCCTTGACCAGGAGTTCTCCGTTACCAAAGACCAACATAATCATCCTAGTTCTTCTCAAGTCATTAAGGATACATTTCACAGAAGTCCAGTGTTCTTCACCTGGATTTTGACTGCATATCTGCTTGTGACACTCACAGCATGGGCTATATCAGGTCGTGTACATAGCACTAGCATACATGAGGCTCCCTATTGCAGAAGCATAAGGGATCTTGCTCATGCGTCTATTTCCTCAGTGTGCTGGACAATCTTCTTGTGAAAGAGTGAATACAGGTTCGAGGGTATTAACCCCTCTTAGAGTTTTCCATACAAACCTCTTTAGCTACTTCCTCTATGTACATCTTCTGTGAAAGTCCTAGGATCCTATTTCGGTCTATCCTATAGACCTTAATTCTAGAATAGGATGCTTCAACCTAGGTCTTTCATGGAGAATTCCTTAGACAACCACAATCTTGACTGATGTCAACGATGGGAATATCATTCCAATAAGGACGGATGTCATCTACGTACAATAGAGGAAGACAACAGGCTCCCACTGACCCTTTTGAAAAACATGGTCCTCTTCGTTTTTGATGAAACCAAACTTTTTGATCACATCTTTAAAACGAGTGTTCACAGCTCCGAGATGCTTGCTTTAAGCCATATATGGACCTTTTGCACTTGAAATCTTGTGATCAGTATTCACTGGATTGTGAAACCTAGCGGCTGTTCCATATGAGATCATTCCTCAAATATCCATTTAGGAATGCCGTTTTACACGTCCATTGTGCCATATTTTCATAATCGAAATAGGCTGCAACAGCAAGCAATGTGCGGATGGATTTAAGCATAGCTTACTGGGGAAAAGGTACCTGATAGTCAATGCCTTTTCACGTTGACTTATAACCTTTTTGCACCAGTCTAGCCTTTGAATGTCTCCACATTCCCATCTGCACCAATCTTTCTCTTGAAGATCCACTTACACCCAATAGGTACTATAACCTTCTGGTGATCGACCAAGGTGCCAGACTTGGTTTGAGTGCATCGAGTCGATCTCTGACTTCATTGCCTCAAGCCATTTCTCGGAAGTCAGATATCTGATATCACCTCGTTGTAGGTTTGGGATCATCACCATGAGCCACATTCCTATGAGGAACATTTACTCTACTCCTCTGAAATAATACCTAAGTATCTTTCAGGGGACGGGAAACTCTGATCCGATCTACGAGGTGGAGGAGGTAGTGTTCTTATTGGCTCTACCTGATCTTGGTTCCACTTGGTCCTATAGCTCTTTCTGCTTGTGAGACTGTTCTCATCAAGCTTATTTTGCTTTCCAATGCCTGCTATCTTGAATAAACTATTTATTCAAGAAATATGGCATGTCGACTCACAATCACATTGTGGTCTCTGGAATGTAGAGAATAGTATCCTAATGACCTTGCTTTAGGATATCCTATGATCGAGCTCTAAAGGAACTAAACTCTAACTTTCCGCTTGTTGTCTTTTGACATAAGCCGCGAACAAGCCCAAATTCTGAGAGACTCAGAACTGTTTTTACCGGTCATATTCTCATACGGTGTGTAGGAACGGTTTTAGAGGAACCCTATTCAGTAAATAGATTAAGTTAATAATGAATGTCCCCAATAGAAAATCTGGAGGTCTGTGAAGCTCATCATGGATCAACCATATCCAATGGGATTCTTTTGTCCGATTTCTCCGTTCTGAAACTCCGTTGAGTTGAGTGTTCCTGGTGGAGTACATTGAAACTATGCCATTTTCCTTAAGATAGTCTAGGGAATTTCCCGGCTAAGGTATTCACCTCCGATCTGATCGAAGAACCTTAATGGGTTTTCCAGTTTGTTTTTTCTACTTCATGTCTGAATTCTTTGAACTTTTCAAGGCTTCAGACTTATGTCTCATAAGATACACATACCCATACCAGACAGTCATCGGTAAAAGGTAATGAAGTAACAAAAATTGCCTCTAGCCGGCACATCGAAATGGGCCCGCACACATCAGTAGTAACTAGGGCAAGGAGATGCTTGGCCCTCTCCCCATGTCCAACAAAAGGAGTTTAGTCATTTTGCCGTTGAAAGGACAGTTCACAGTTGGATTCGACTCAAAAGTCAATGGACTCAATTATATGCCCATTTTTCATCCAATTTGTTAATCCTATCTTCTGCTATATAGCCTAAATCTCAGGTGCCATGAGATATCTTCGTTTGGACTTCCTAGGTCGTTGGCATTCACGTTTTGCTCGATAGTTCAAACAGGTACATCAATATGCAACTGATAAAAGGACCATTAACAAGAAAACCATTTGCAATTTTATTCTTTCATAAAGAATGTTACAATGGTCCTTAAAAGAAGGTGATCAGCATAACTTCTTGTGCTAAGCATGAAATAGAAATCAAATTCCTGCTAGCTGCAGCACATAATAACAGTCTTTTAAACTAAGTCTAAACAGATGGTAATCGCAGAGGGATGTTCCCACGGCTAACACTGCAGCAACTCTGCTCCATTACCGATGCGAGGATCATGTCTCATCCCTGGCAAGCCTCCCTGCTATCCTCAAGACTCTGCTAGAATGCACAGATGAGCCACTAGAACCAGAGTCAAGCACCCAACTGGATGCCAAAAAGAAACCGTAAGGTATGATCTACAATAACTGGGCATACCTCAGAAGAGCCTTCCTTCTTGTTCTTTTAGGGTGGCCCAGGTAAGTAGGGCAGTTTCCGCTTCCCAATGGCCGTCGCTGTTGCAAGGAAACACTTTTCTTTTGCCATCGATCCTTTTTCTTCGGTCTGCCTTTTCTTCTTTAATCTTCTACTTCTTGGTTTTCACAAGACTGTCTTTTTCTTCTCTATGAACGCACTTTTTCGAGAGAAAGTCCCGTTCCATAGCAAGAACTAGCGCCTTATACGAACCTTCTATAGAACAGCTCAGCAGTAAACCAGCCACTATTCGATGGAACGTCGTGCGCAAGGTAATTCTGAAGCTTATGTCATGTGGTACATTTGATGAATTGCCCATATGATCAGTCAAGGATTGTGAAGAATAAACTACTCGATTCTGCACAGATCCAAGTCACTGTCACACGAGCTCTCAAGCCTTGCTTGGTCCTATGAATCATTGGATCAGAGGTCACGAGTGATCTTGCCGACATGACTCGGCCCATTTGTCACGGCATCTTAGCCTAAAAAGTTGTTTGTGACTGATATGTGGCTGCATCGCCTCTGTTCTACCATACATCTCCTGTACGTGAGCCAAAATTTTGGAGTCAATGACAATCCCGATATCTTTCATGTTGGAACGCTGGAGTCTCATCAACACTCGAAGGCTCCTAATCGTAGTAATCTGTGCTTATGGTCTTCGTCAAATCCATTCTTTCCAGAGCGCCTCTGTTCAGTGGATGGACGAGCTTGCTAAGGTGGGAGGGTACCTTGGAATCACAAATAATGTGTGTAATCCTCTCTGATACCCAAACATTGTACCTACAACTTTATGTTAATGGGCATATCTTAGTACGAGTCTCAGTCAGTCGCGAGTGTGTCTAGGTAATCGTGCGAGTGGGTTGGAACGCAGACGATTTTCTTTGTAGAAGTCAAAGATTCATTAGCTTAGTATACTGAATTAAGTTAGACTCTGCCACAATTTGTTTGCGGATTTTATTTTTAACAAATTAGCTACACTACTTCTCTCGGATCAGCGGCTACATACCCCTCTGCAGAGAGGCGAAACATCTCCGCGCAACATTGATGATCTCTCTAGCGGTCGCGTGCGCGTCTCAACAACTGACTCATCAACCTCACCTAACAGTAGTATTGGTGATAGGGTTACCAATGATGAATCAACCTCTGTCTACATGATTCTCTAACTCAGGGCACCCAAACCTACTGGTCTCTCAATTAATAGAGATCTCACCGTATCCGAATTGATTTGGGATCCCACTTCTTAGTTAATGTCAGACGCCACCATTGCATGAGACTGCAGGATTCGCTATTGCATGGTTACTCCTCACCGTATCCGCAAGATTAGTCTGAGCCCAATCATCAATCACTCCAAGCCATCAGCATCGCAGATCAGCCTAATAGACATGGTTGCGTTCTTCCCAGGTGAAACTGAGAGCACTGTATCAGTCGAGACAATCAATCCCCGGTTAAAGGGCGCCAGACAGTCTACAATGTGGAAGACCTGAATTAATCATTTTCTTTAGGGACATTGATCAAGGTCTCAATTATACACTAGATTGGCTAAGAGTCTATTAACAATTATAGAACTAACTCTAGTGGCAGGGTTTGCTCGGATTATTTGACACCTCAGATCGGATGAACTGGTGTCAAACAGATAATGGGAACAGGATAGTGAGAGCGGTGGTAGAAGATTGCCGTAACTCACTGCCACAAAGGAATGCTTCAGGTCGAGTACTTCCAATCTAGAACCAGGTCGGAGTCTTCTAGTGCCGAAACTTACCTTGACACAAATTAGTTGAGTCAGAACCAATTGGGTTAGCCTACAATCCAGGATCTAACCTCTGAGCTAATTAGGTCTTGCTTGATGTGACTCGAGCTTGACCCGAGACTATAATCTCTATTCTAGGACTGAGTCACAATTTTAGCATTGTTGATCCCACTAACCACTCTTGATTCTGGTTTGATACAACCCCGCTTAGACCTAATGAGACATACCCAGCCTGAACTCCAGTATTATGAAATATGCTCTTAGGTATCTGAAATTCTCCATTTAGACCTAATAAATAGCCTATAAATTAATTCTCAATTAAATGTGGTCTAAATAAAAATATGCACACATAAATCCTAGAGGGTTTCTCAGGAATCGTAGGATTTGCAACAAGTAAGTAAATTTGTTGGTTTCTGATTTAACGGATGATTACAACTGTCAAAGTCACACCCTTACACCGATCAATAAGAACACCCGCAATCTAATGGGAGAGGACGAGGCCTATTATAACCACTCTCTCGTTCTATACGATCTCGGTATGACCTTAGGAATCGTGACTTCAAAAAAAAAATTCAGTTTATGACATTATATATAACACATTAGAGTCTATCAATTATAGGATTAGACCTCTATGATAACAAGGAACAGTTAAGATTAGCTCTTGATCATAACATCTTTCTGATGTTCACTTAATCATGCATGTTTTCAGATCTAAATTATCTTCATAGATAATCTGAAAAATTAGATTTAAATTGAATCTAATCAAAATAACTAATCTAGACATTATTACAACTATTCTACAACTAGTCTAACATGCATTTATCATATCTCATATGATATTTAAATTATAATTTTATTTGCTGTTATCAATTGATTATACCACTTATAATATCAGAAACAGTAATAAGAAGATCTAAAATATGATTTAATCAAATTAAAATCAAGAACATGCAAAACGTATTCTATAGAACTATTCTTTTCTAGAAACTAGTCATGCATATCTCATTGTTCTTAGATCCAATCATTTTAATTTAATTTTTTCTGATTTCAGATCTGATCACATCATCATGTGACATCTGAAATCACAATATTTTATATTAAAATAAAATTAAACAGATCTAACACAATTTAGAACCATTGGCTCTGATACCATTGAAGGGAAATCCTGATTTTCGGTCCAGGTTCGTCAGATCTGATTAGATAAGAATATATTTCAAAAATTTTCTCTTGATCTAATCAGATCTTTGATATGTTTTAATTGATTCTTATTATTTAATAATAAATAAAATAAGATAAATTAAATCTAATTTAATATTACCTGATTGGGTAACCTATTACCCTGTAGATGATCTGATTGCAGCGGAAGGTTCTGGATCTCAGCCACGCAGCGCCTGGCCTCTACCGATATCCACTCAGGTTGGATCTGGAGAACCTCTTCTCCTATCACACTCCAAAATCATTATCTGATCTGGATCTGGAGGATCTCAAACTCTTTTGAAGATCTGCAGTCGTCTTTTGCAGCAGCGCAGCCTTCTTGCTTTTGATCGCCTTTCCTTGATCTGAATCGACCAAACTAAGTCCAAAACACTTTGGACGTGGAGACAAGGGGAAAGGAGTATGCGTGGAGAAGGAGGGGAGAGCAGCCTTGGACGTGGGAAATCTCTCAATAGACTTTTTATTAGGTTGGGCGCAGGTTTATTATAGACTTAAGCTGATCAACTCTTCTTGATCTATCTACCTCGGTGGTAGAGGAGCAGCCCTATGATGATCATGAGAATCAAGTCTAGAAATCCATGGCCATGGTAGAGTGAAATAATAGAAAGAGTTTCTATTTATATTTTCACATTGGACTCGAATCGAATGATTACATCATATGACAGAGACTAGGGTTTGACGAGTTCACCTTAACCCTAATCTGATCGGGGCTCAAGATAGAAGAACTTAATCACACAGGTAGCTGCACCAAGAGGTTCGCATTCAGCTCTGATGGGTTGCCACCATATACTGCTAGGTGTCACTGGTGGATTTTGGGAGCAATTAGAATGATTTAGATGATCGATCATTCTGGTTGTTCGAATCAGAAGAGTTCTGATCCATCGAAAGGAGTTTCGATGATGTCTATGATAGAGATCATGACATATCCCATTACCATACAGAACTGAACCTAACTGGGTCACACAAACAAGGGTTTGAATCTGGTGATCATCAATTGAACTGATCCAGTTCAATTGATCTGAATGAGATTCAATTAGGTTCAAGGAAATCGTGCTAGCACTCGATTGAACCTAACGTTCTTCTTTTACTATCATAAATAAGTTGTCCTGACTGAGCCAAAGGAGTTTGTGCTCAATCAGAGGCCTTCATATGGTCTGACTGGAGGTTGTCCAAGTCAGAATAGGTTGTCTTATTTGTAAGACATTACCTGCCATTTTTGGTCACCTGCCATTTCTTGTTCTTTGACTTTGGTCAAAAGTCTACCTTTGACTGGTCAAACGTTGACCATTGACCCTTTGACTTTTGACCACATGTCATGCACCTATTGGAGAGCTGGTGGGGGCTTGTCCCCCTGCCAGAACCTGGCAAGGAGAAGGGCGCACGCCAAGGGTGGCGTGAGCCCAAGTAGGAGGCGCCTAGGAGTCCTTGTTGGACAAGGACTCCACCTCCCTTTTAGGATTCCAATTAGAGTTCTACTAAGAATCCAGTTTGACTGGTCTTAGGCGCCCTCTAAGGAGGAATCCAGGGGTCTCTTTTTCAACCAATCAGATTTAGATCTGATTTCACAAAGGGTTGTGATTGGTTGAGAGGAAGAGGAGTTGGATCACGCTTAGTCTATAAATAAGACCCTGCGCCCAACCCTAATAAAAAGTCTTATTGAAAGAGATTTCCCACGTCCAAGGCTGCCTCTCCCCTCCTTCTCCACGCCATACTCTCTTCTCCCCTTGCTCTCCACGTCCAAAAGTGTTTTGGACTTAGTTTGGTGCGATTCAGATCAAGGAAAGGCGATCAAAAGCAAGAAGGCTGCGCTGCTGCAAAAGGACGACTGCAGAACTTCAAAAGAGTTTTGAAGATCCTCCAGATCAGATCCAGATCTGATTTTTGGAGGTGTGATAGAGAAGAAGAGGTTCTCCAAATCCAACCTGAGTGGATACCGGTAGAGGCCAGGCGCTTGCGTGGCTGAGATCCAGAACCTTCCGCTGCAATCAGGATCATCTACAGGGTAATAGGATTACCCAAATCAGGTAAATTAAATTAGATTTAATTTATCTTATTTTATTTTATTTATTAAAATAATAAGAATCAGATCTGAAACATATCAAGATCTGATTAAGATCAAGAGAAAATTTTTGAAATATATCTCTTGATCTAATCAGATCTGGACGAACCTGGACCGGGAAATCAGGATTTCCCTTCAATTCTTTGTATGCTCGATTAAGAGGGTGATTGATCTCACAATAACTTATGTATGACACTAATACAAGAATGCGAGTGCTCATTAGAGAATGAGTTCACTGAATTGATCTAAATTGAGAATATCTAATGGAGTCTTATCTACATGTCAATAGATGGTTCTCATAGTGGAATTTGTGCATGTAATCTTTTGACCTAAAACTACCATAGAATCTTATATATATAAATCTATATTTTGGTTTATACTCATTCATGACTTAGTTATGTACGGGATGATCTGGATATGGTAGATTATATATATGAAGATTGTGAGTAGGTTAACAAGGAATCGATCACTCCTGGTAAGAGGAAATAGCATCCTACCTGCTTCAAACAAATAATGATTCAGGAAGACTTTGATCAAAGCATGATGAAAATTAGAAATGGTTTCTAATATTTTATTAAATGAATCATTATCATAAGATTGAAAGAGAAATGAATATGATATTGGGATTGACATATTTCCATACCCAGAGTCATATTCAGGATGCAGGAAGATCGAAGGATCTAGTTGCATGGTAATTTTCACTAAAGAATATTTTTGGTATTTCCATCAAAATTTTACATCTTTCAGGTAGTCATGATACATTGCTAGACGTCAATCATGTCTTGTGGATTTGATCAAATTAAAATTTTAATTTTATCATTAAATAAGAAAGTGTTCTAAATTAAGACAAATTGGATTGGCTAGTTTTGACCTAAATTGGTTTGATTGAGTTCTAACCAGATTAGGTCAAATCACATCCTAACTCACTACTAGTTAGATGTGGAACCCAATGGGACACACACAAAGAGAATTGATTAAGGGTCTAATTATATTAGACCATGTTTGCAAGATGAATATGCTAGCACATATAGGAAACCCTAGCACCTGAATTCGAATTGGATTTGAATCGGCTTCCAATTTGGGCTAATTAAGATCCGATTTGAGCCAAATAAGATATGATCTTGAGTTGGATTAACCTAGATTGATTGGACTTCAGATTGGGCACCACATACCTGCATTCCATGTGCTAGAGAGTCTCTCTCTTGTGCATGGGAAGTCTTTCATGCGCAAAGGACTCTTTGGCGCATGAAATAAGATGGTGCCTACCTTCTTTGACTTTTCTCATATGTTATGTCGCATAAATATTTTTTAATTAGCATGGACATCTGATATGGGGCACAGAAGAGTCCTTCTATAGATGAAATACTTCTTTTTTCTTTTAAATTTTTCGCCCAGGATGTTTTTGTCGCCCAAGACCCCTTGCCACCCAAGACTCCATGCCGCCTACTCCTCCTTGACGTCTCTTGGACTAAGTCAAAGTCTCTTGGGACTTTCACTATTCAAAGTTTATCTCCATGCCTTCTTGCTGAATGGGTGTCCCTTTTTAGAGCCATTGGATGGCTTTGTTTCATGATCTAATGGAGGAAAAGGGTGGCACCAAAGATGAAGCATCGCGACTCTTCATAGAAAAACTACGTAGAATTAGTCCGAAAAGTCCTTCTGTTTTAAGGCACCTCTTGGACTAAGTCTATATCTCATTTTTTTTGATGAGGCATGAAATTGGCTGATGGGGCATGAGGATTTGATGAGGAAAGGGCGTGAGATTTTTTGTTGGCACCCTACGTACTTTATAAATAGGGGTGCACACCAAGAGTCTGAAGGAGTGAACATTATCTTTTCTTTCTTACAAGAGTTTCTTTGTGTCCAATTTTCTTTCTTCCTTTTCCTTATCTAGCCCTTGTCATTATAAGGAAAAGAAGTCATCTTAAGACTAAGAGATTAGGAAGGAAAATTAAGAAGACAAAAGAGAAAGAAAGATAGATAAGAAAAGGCAAGGAAGGTGACATAAAGGCTTAAGAAGGTCTTGCCCATTTAGTTAAAGTTCTTATTATAAGAATTTTAATTATATAAATCAGAGGTGCTGGTGTCTTGGTCAAGTCTCTGTGTGGATCAACATTGGAGGGTGAACACGTGGGCACCTGGTGGAACCTCTGATGAACTACTACCGACGATCAGGGTCAATTTAGGGTTTAGCGATAAGAGGTATGTTCTAATACTTTCTTTTATATTACAAATGCATGTTATATGATTTAATTGCTAACAAGGTGGTCCTAGGGTTTTGGTTTGGTTTATTTGATTTCATGTTTTTGCTTTAAAATTTGTGCTTCCGCCCTGTACACCAAATCCATCAGTTACCAAGGTCGGAAAGGTTGCACATTCATCCCGATAAGCATAATTCCAATATGTTTTGCCTCTATCATCATGACCACAATCATAATCTAGAAGAATGCATTCAGCTCCAAGATGAGATCGAGGGGCTCATCAGGTGCGGCAAACATGACTAATTTTTGCGACGTCGACCAAAAGGACGGGAAGATCGATCAGGGGCACCACCGCCATTGGAGCTGTCGAGGAGGGAGGAGCAGTAAGAAGATCGACGCCCACTTGGCATCATCAACACCATCTCTAGGAGACTTTGGCGAGGGGAGGCTAGTAGGTCGACGTAGCCCATGAAGAGGCGAAGGACTGAGGAGCCCATCACTTTCACCAATGAGGATGCCCAAGGGGTCCAATTCCCGTATAATGACACCGTTGTAATCTCTTTAAACATTGCTGACTATGATGTATGCCGTATTCTGATAGATAATAGAAGCTTCGTTGATGTTTTATTTTATGATGCTTTCTCTAAAATATCTATACCCAATAATCACATGGGATCTATGAATTCTCCATTGGTTGGCTTCACTGGCAATGCTGTGCTAGTTGAAGGAATAATAACGCTATCTATGGCTACAAGACAACACCCAAAATTGGCCAGGGCATAAATCGACTTTTTGGTAGTAAAGGCTCCGTCTGCCTATAATACCATTCTTGGCCAACCTGGTCTGAATGCACTCCGAGCTGTGGTATCAACCTACTACTTGAAAATAAAGTTTTGAATAGACAACAAAATATGAGAGATCAGGGGAGATCAAGCTTTGGCCAGGCACTGCTACTCTATCGCCTCATAAAATGAAAGCCAACCTGACCCTTACCTAATTGATGGGCTGGATGTCCACGATGATCTTGCTGAGGAGCAGGGCGAGTCCATGAAAAATCTTGTGACCATCCTTCTAGACGATGAAAGTACGAAGCATGCAGTGCAGATCGGCTTCAACTTGGAAGATGAAGTCTGAGAGCAGCTTATTGCCTTCTTATGGAAGAATGTAGATATTTTTGCCTGGACCCTAATAGACATGCCAAAAATCGATGCTGAAGTCAACGAACATCGGTTGGCCGTCGATCCGAAGTATAAGCTAGTGAAAGAAAAAATTTGAGGCCTTACACCAGAAAGGCAGAAGAAGATAGCAGAGGAAGTGGATAAGCTCCTCAAAATTAGGTTCATCCAAAAAGTCCACTACTCGAGCTGAGTTTCGAATGTGGTCCTAGTCAAGAAGGCCAATGGCAAGTGGAGAATGTGTAGCAACTTCAAGAAGCTGAACAAGGCCTGCCCAAAGGATAGCTATCCCTTGCCTAGAATTGATCAGCTGATCGATGCAACTTCGGACCATGAGCTCTTCACCTTCATGGATGCCTTCTTCAGCTATAATCAAATCTGGATGGCACCAGAGGATAAGAAAAAAACTGCTTTTATTACTGACCATGGTTTTTATTATTATAGGATAATGTCCTTTGGGCTTAAAAATACAGGTGCAACCTATCAATGCCTGATTAATAAGATCTTCAAAATGCAGATCGACCATAATATGGAAGTCTACGTGGATGATATGCTTGTCAAAAGCCAGACCTCGTCTAAATATATTACCGACCTTGAAAAAATCTTCAAAGCCCTTTGAAGATACAAGATGATGTTGAACCCAACTAAATGTGCCTTCGGAGTGACCTCAGAAAAATTCTTGGGGTTCACGATCTCAAGATGGGGGATCGAGGCTAATCTAGAGAAGATCCATGCCATCCAGAAGATGACCACCCTAAAGTCAATAAAGAAGGTCCAATGCTTGATCGGGAAGTTGGCATCCTTAAATTGCTTTGTCTCGAAGTCGATCGAGCGATGTATGCCTATCTTCCAGGTCCTCAAGCAACTAAAGAACTTGTGCTGGATGGTAGAGTGCCAATAGAAATTCGAAGAACTCAAGAACTACCTCAGTTCACCCCCACTATTGCCAAAGCTTGAGTCTGGAGAAGAATTATTCTTATACCTAGTGGTCTATGATTGCAGCTAGGAGACTTTGGTCCTACTTTCAGGGGCATACCATAATGCTCCTCACCGACCAACCAATCAAAGTAGTTCTTCATCGAATGGATGCATTTGGAAGAGTAGTGAAGTGGGCTATTGAGCTGATAGAGTTTGACATCAATTATCAACCTCGACCATCGATTAAGGCTCAGATACTTTGCGATTTTATAGTTGAATGCACGATCCTGGATAATGCCGAACCTGAGTAGAATGAGATCGTTATTCCATAGTGGCAGTCGAGCTCCCTAGAAGAAAGAGCGAATCTTCCTGAAGGTTTCTGGACCTTATATGTGGATGGCTATTCCAATGCTTTCGGTGCTGGCACTGGACTAATCCTGGTCAATCCCGAAGGGATCATCATCGAGTATGCACTATAATTTAAATTTTCTACAATAAACAATGGGACAGAATATGAAGCTCTAATAGCAGGCTGAAGATAGCAAAAAAACTCGATGCAGATTGGCTCCAAGCTTATAGTGACTCATAGTTGGTAGTGGGACAAGTCAATGGAAGTTAGAAGCTAGGGAGGAAAGTATGATAGAGTATCTTTAGAATGTAAAGAGCCTAACCTCAGCCTTCAACAGCTTCAGCATTCAGCAAATTTCAAGCGTAGAGAATACCAGAGCCAACCTCCTATTCAAGCTGGCCACACTCACCCCCAACGAGCTTCCTAAAGAAATATACTTTGAAGTGTTGAAATGCCCGAGTATGGAAGAACCATAGTTTGCAATGCAGATCGACCATGAGCCCTACTGGATCGATCCATTGATTGCTTATCTCAAAGATGAAACACTCTCCTATGATTCGAAGGAAGCTCCAAAGTTAAGAAACCAGGCCTCCCTATATGTCCTTTATGAAGGCAAACTGTATAAAAGGTCATACTCCCTGCCTCTCCTGAAGTGTTTTTAACCTTTCGAAGCTGATTTTGCATTATGCGAAGTGCATGAAGGAATTTGTCGGAGCCATCTAGGTGCCAGGTCCCTTTCTCATAATCTACTTTGACAAGATTATTATTGGCCAACCATGCATCATGATTATGTTGAGTATATTAAAAGATGCGATCGCCGCCAAAGAAATGTGAGTATACAAAGGCAGTTGGCCTCCGAGCTTACCCTTCTAAGCGCACCATGGCCATTTGCATAATGAGAGATGGATATACATGGACCCTTTCTGATGGCATCCGAGCAATGAAAGATTCTCTTAGTTATGATTGACTACTTTACCAAATAGGTCAAGGCCAAACCCCTAGCAAAAATTACCAAAGCCAAAGTACAAGACTTCATCTGAAAATCAATTATTTGCAGATTTGTTCTACCTCGAACTCTCATAATGGACAATGGGCGATAGTTTGCTAGGATAAGATTTGCTGAGTTTTGCAAAAATTTGAACATCTCCCATCACTTTACGTCAATGGTCCACCCACAAGCCAATGGTGAAGTAGAAGTGACTAATAGGATCCTATTGTAGGGTATCAAGGCAAGACTTGAAAGAGCAAAAGAAACTTAGGTGGGTGAACTCTACCATGTTCTTTGGGCATACCGACCTATCCAAAGACTACCAACTGGGGAAACATCGTTTGTCTTAGCCTTCAAAATAGATGCGGTCGTCCCAATCGAGCTTAAAAATTTGTCAGCACAGGTCATGGCTTTCAATGAGCAACATAACTTGCAAGACCTCAGAGCTAACCTCGACCTACTAGAGAAAAAAAGAGAAGAAGCCCAAGTTCATATTAGATATGTGTGCCCTAGAAACCAAATTGACTGACACTTGTAATAAACATCTTAGGGCAAAATTATAATTTTGACTATAAATAATAAAATGGATAATTTTCTATCATAATGTGTATTTGAAAGTGACTGTGATACATCCCTTGAGTTAATGGTAATGATAGTTCATATTTTCAAGAGTTGAAAATTTAAGATATGAATTTTTATTATTAACTCATAAAATGCTCCCGACCATAGGATCATCATGAGGATGGTGATTGATCCGAAAGGTTGGTGTACGATCGCTTCTTTAGGATAGATGAGTCTTGAGTCTATGATATAGAAACATCGAAGTGAGAGTATAGGTACTCGTTAGAGAACGAGGGCACTGAGCATGACCATCTCAAGCAGTCATGAGGAAGTCCACCTTCTCATTGATGACAGACTCGAAGCTGTAGTGGTGTGTCTGGTTCTTTGATGTGAGGTACATCAATAGTTCACCATGAGGGTGTTATAGTTTGACTACACCATAACTTGGTCTCCTAGCCATTCGGAATCTTGAGGTGTATGTTGGCTATAGCATGTTTATTGTAGGAATTGAATTGCACCAATAGGGGATCTATCTTTCTCGGTAGATGAGGAGCAGCCCTATGATGATCATGAGAATCAAGTTCATAAGTCCATGGCCATGGCAGAGTGAAATAATAGAAAGAGTTTCTATTAGGATTTTCACATTGGATTTGAAAAGAATAATTAATTCATATGACAGATATTAGGATTTGACGAGATCACCTTAACCCTAATCTGGTCGGAACTCAAGATAGAGGAACCTAATCACATAGGTAAGTACATCGAGAGGCTCGCTTTCAATTCTGATGGGTTGCCACCATATGCTGCTAGGTGTCACTAGTGAATTTTGGGAGCAATTAGAATGATTTGGATGATCGATCATACTAATTGTCTAAATAAGAAAAGTTCAGATCTATCGGAAGGTATTTCGATGATGTCGATGATAGAGATCATGGTATATCCCATTACCATACAAAACTGAACCTAATTGGATCACATAAATAAGGGTTTAGATCTGGATATAACCTAGTTCAATTGATTTGAATAAAATTCAATTAGATTCAAGTAAATCATGCTAGCACATGATTGAGCCTAAAGTTCTCCTTTAATAATCATTAAAGCTTGTCTCGACTAAGCCAAATGTGTTTAGGCTCACTCAGGAATCTTTACTTGGTCTGACTGGAGCTTGTTCAGATCAGAAAAGAGTTATCTTAATTTATGAGATAAATTTGAGATAATACCTATCTTTTTTCATCACCTGCTAAATCTTACTTTCGGATATTGGTCAAATGTTGATCCTGGATACTTAGACATCTACCCATGTGTCATGTGCTTATAGGAGAGTACCTAGGGCCTTATCCCTCTGCTAAAAAGTAGACAGGAAGGGGGCACATGCTTAGGGAGGCGTACACCCCATGAGGATAAAAGATGGAGTCCCACACAGATCGGGCTCCAAGTTACTTCAAGGGATTAAACTCTATGACGCTAAGAAGTCTTGTTTGACCCAATCATGGCACCACCTAAGGAGGATTTTGAGGGTCACACATCTGATTAAATTAGATGATGTCATCTCACCAATCAGATTTAGATTTGATTGCACAAAGGGCTTGATAGGGATGCGATATTATCGTTAAGACATCATGTTTATCAATTCAATCCTACTTCTTAAAATAATTAAAAATGCATAAATAGTAGTGAGTCGGATCGAATCCACTGGTAAGGTAGTGTTTTAGATTTAAAATCTTTGATTTTTGAAAAAAAAAGATTTGAATTTTGAAATTAAAAGTGAAGTCGAAAAATAAAAAAGAATGAAAATTAAAAGGTGCAAAAATTTAAACTTGATACTAAGATCTACTAGTTAGATCTTAGCATCTACTTGCAATATAATAAAAAGCAATAATTAAAGTTTAAAAATTAAATTACAATAAAAATAAAGAGTATGAAATTAAAGAGCATAAAAATAAATATTACATTAATTAAAATTTTAGAATTGAAATATATGAAATTTAAAAAGAAAAATAAAATAAAATAAAATAGCCTGATCTCTGATCTTAGATCGGCATGGGTGGCAAGATGATGTAGAAGCCCAGCTTTTCCTCTCGGCATCAGTTGCCTCGAAGCAGTCATTAACCCAGAGCCTGGCTTCATCCTATACCAAAGCTTCATCTTGACTGGAGATGTTGATTTCTAGAGGCCTAGGATCCTTTTTATAGAGCTAGGAAGGCTGGAGAGTTTTCTTCTGGGCAATGTGGGACTAAGGAGCTCTTTGATCGTCAAAATATAGAGAAATTCAAGTAAAAATTGGATTAAAAGAAGTTTTGGATGAATTCTATTGCTCTGGATGAAATCTGGTCATTAGTAGGAATCCAACGGACAAAAAATCATCAAAATCAGATGTGTATCAGCCCAGATCAGGTTGGATTAAATTCTGGCCGTTCGATCACATGTTGATGGAGGAAATCTGGTCGTTGATTGTGCGTCTAGAGTTCTGATCACTATCGGGAGCATTCTGGACCATGAGATCATCCCCTAGATCGAGTGCTGGCGTTGGATGGCGATCCGCATAAAGTCTGAAGCTAAAAAATTCCACCATTGTCTGATCCTGATCGCAAGCTACCAGAGCCATCCGATCGTGCCTTTATTATTCTCATGGACCATGTGGACCGGCTTCACCATACACCACAACCAATCAGCACCTCTGTTGCTGAGTGAAAAGTCCAAAATATCCTATGAGCTGTGATAGAATTCTGTGGACCCTTTAAGGGTCTAGGTCCGCCACGTGTCGCATTGTGATTCATCGATTTCTGCTAAGCTGATGGTTCACGCCTAGATCGTAGACCCATTGGCAACTTCTATGGCTAAGTCAGCTTTGACGGCTTGGCTTGGCTTGGTGACTTGGCTTGCAGAGTCGACTGAGCCATTTTCCTTTTTTTATTTAATTTTTATTTCTTTTATCTTTAGAAATTCATATCTTCTCCATTTTAGCTCCGTTTTGCTTCAAACTTATTTGGTTATGATCAAAAAAATGAGCTCTTTCTATTGATTATAAAATTTTATTTTTAAATTTTTATTAATTTTTAATTAATTTTTTAATTTATAAAAATATAAATTTCTTAAAAATATATATAAATTGATCATTAGTTCTTAAAAATTAATATAAATTAATTAATAAATTAATACTTTTATTGGTGAATTTATGATACTTATCAGGATAGTGATTGGTTGGAATGATGTGGCACTGCATGGTGTAGCAGAGTCTATATAAAATCTGTCTGCGCCTAAAATTTAATGCTTCTGCCTTTAGCCCATGCTACAAAGCCTCTCTCCCTCCTTCTCCATGCCACCCTCTTATCCTTTCTCTCCTCTCTATGCCTAAGAGGATTTGGGCATGAGTAAGGTGGGATCCAAGCAAGTGAAAGGCGCTAGGAAAGGAAGAAGGCAGCACTGCTGCAAGAGATAATGATTGTTCTTCAAAAAGAGTTTTGAAGATCTATAGAATCAGATCTAGATCTCATTTTTGAAGAATTAATTGAGAAGAAGAAGATCTTCAGATCCTGCTCGAGTGGATACTGGTAGAGGCTAGACGCTTGCATGGCTACATCCAGAACCTCAGACAAATATCGGGATCATCATAGGATAATTGGATTATCCATAATAAAGATATAATTAAATTAGATTTAATTTTTATTATTAGATGCATATCTGAAGAGTCTCAGATCTAATTAGGATCTTAGAAGTAAAATTTTTGAAATATTCTTTTTGATCTAATCAAATCTGAATGAACCTGACCCAGAAAATAAGATTTTTCCCTCCAACTGGTATCAGAGCCAAGTTCCATAATTTATTAGATCTCATTTTAATTTAATTTTGATTTGATAATTCGATAATTTTAGATGTCACATTAGATGTGATTAGATCTAAAATTAAAAAATTAAAAATTGAATAATCTAGATCTAAGATGTATGAGATGCATGACTAGACTAGAAATAGAATTATTCTATATAGTCTAGCATAATCATAATTTTAATTTAATTAATTATAATTTTTAGATCTATTTATTTACTATTTTTTAATTTTATAAATATTATAATTAGATCTAAAAAATAAAAAATAAATTTATTTAATTTGTTCATATGAGATATAATAGATGAATGTTTAGACTACTTGTAGAATAGTTCTACAAAATTATCTAGAATAAATTTTAATTTGATATGATCAAATTTAAATCTTATTTTTTAGATATTTATGAGATAATTTGGATTTAAAAATATGCATGATATGATACATGAGATGTATGTAAAATATATTTTTAGTTAGATAAATTTTTATATATGTGATATATGATGTTGATCTAACTAGTTTTGTAGATTTATCATATTTCTGATTAAGATGTTCTCCTTGACCGTTCGGTCATAAGAACAAAGTATGGTTTAAAGGCCCTCTCCTTTCATTCGATGGGATGTTCTTATGGTGTGTAGGGGTGCTGCGCATTCATCCTTAATCAAAAATCAAAAACTTATTTTTTGCAAAATCCTAGATCCTAAAATCCTAGGATTGTACATATATATTTTGTTTATGAATTCTAAACTTAATTAAGAATTATGAAATATATTAGATCTAAAATTAAGAATTTTTAGATCTAAGATATATTCATAAAATTAGGTTCGGACTTGGGTAGCTCAATTAGGTCTAGCGGTTGACTAAACCAAATCAAGAGTTGGTTAGGTAGGATCAAGAGTACTTAAATTGATCAACCTAATAGGATTAAGTCTGGGTCAAGGTCAAGTGACATTAGTGATCGATCAAGTTAAGATCTAATTAGGCTCAGTGGTTAGAGTCTGGATTGTAGGCAAATCCGATTGATTTTGGCTCAATAATTTGATGTCTAAGGTAAGTTTGGTAGATATGATCGACTGATTTTTAATTGGGAGCTACTCGACTTGAATGCATTCTTGTTGAGTTAACGGCATACCTTCTCCACCGATCTCACTTAGCTAGCTATATTTATCGGCTCAGTCCTGATCTAAGGTGGCTAACAATCCGAGCTGACCCATGCCACTAGGTTAGTTATAATGGTTATGGCTATGACAAGTCAAGTTTAAAGAGACCTAAATCAAATCTCCTTAAGAAAAGATTAAGTCTAAGATCTTCCACCATTGTAGATGCGTGGGCTCTTTCTGGGATTGATTATTCTCAACTGGTTAATGTGGTTCAGTTGCACTAAAAAGACGCCACCATGTCTATTAGGCATTGGATGCTATGGGTTGATGGATGGATTGGGCTCAATATTCTGGATACGGTGAGAGACCTAATTAAGAATCCAATCTGTGCAAGTGGTGGGTCTGACTTAACTAAGAAGTGGATCAATATTTCGGGCATGGTGAGATTCATGAATTAGAGACCAAGTCTGGGTGCACTATGATTACAGAATCATTGGATAAGAGTTGTTCACTCATTGGCTAACCCATCACCAATAATTGTTCGATGAGGTGACGAGTTAGTTGGTGGGATTGCACCACCCACTAGAAATGAGTAATCATAGAGATTTTTGCATCACTACAAAGAAAGTGTAGGGATTCGAGAAAATAGTGGAAGCTAATTTATTTAAAAATTAAATCTCTAAATAAATTGATTAAGTCTTAATTATAAAATCTAACTAGAAACTTTGACTCTCTATAGGAAAAAGAAAAATGTCTGCATCTAACCCACTAGCCCATATCCTGGACACCCATAGATTGACCGGACCCAATTACAAGGATTGGCTCCAAAACTTTAAAATCATTTTAGATTTTGAGAAGTTGACTCATGTATTGGATCAGGATCCTCCCATCTTACCAGCTCGTTCATCCGCTGAGCAGAGAGCATCTCTTGATAAGTGGATGGATAAAGATAATAAGGCCAAATACTACATGTTGGGCTTGATGTCTGATGAGCTTCAGTGCCAACATGAAGATATCAAGACTGTCCACCAAATATTGGCTCATCTGCAAGATTTATTTGGTGAACAGAGTCGCGCAGTCAAATATCGATCATTAAATAATTGTTTAAGGCTAAAAAGCATGATGGGCAGTCAGTCCAAGATCATTATCTGATGATGATCAAGGACTTGAAAGAGCTTGAGAAGCTCAGAGTGAAGTTAGATCAGGATCTATAGAATGATATAATTTTGCAATCTTTGACTGCTGCGTATGGGTAGTTCATCAAGAACTACCATATGCATAAACTTTAGAATACTCTGATCGAGCTTATGAATATGCTGGTTACTGCTGAGCTTACTATAAAAGGTTCTAAAGGCTTAGTACTTGCTATGGAATAGACTTTTTTCAAGAGAAAGTCTTTTGAAAAGAAGAAAAAGTCTATGAAAAGGTAGAAGGTGGACGGTGGAAAGAAAAAAAGGTAAAGCTGAAGAAGAAGGCCACTGACAAAGAAAAGTATTTTCATTGTAATACTAACAGCCATTAGAAGTAGAACTGCCATACATACCTAGCCATCTTGAAGAATAAGAAGGAAACAGGTCCTTCTGAAGGTATGCTCGTTATTGAATCTAACCTTACAATTTCTTCCACATCTAGTTGGGTGCTTGACTCTGGTTCTATTGCTCATTTGTGCACTTCTATGTAGGATCTGAAGGATAGCAGGAGGCTAAGGGATGGTGAGATGATCCTATGCATCAGAAATGAAGCAAGAGTTGCTGCTGTGGTCGTAGAAACCTACCCTCTTCGACTATCATTTGGCTTAGATTTAGTACTTAAGGATTGTTATTATGTGCCTGCTGTAAGCAGAAATTTGATTTCTATTTCATGTTTAGCACTAAAAGGCTTTATAATTAGTTTTCTTAAGGACCATTATAATATTCTTTATGAAAAAAATAAAATTGCAAGTGGTTTTCTTATTAACGATCTCTACCAGTTACATATTGATGTATCTATCTTTAATATCGAGCAAAATGTGAATGCCATAAGATCAAAATGACCCAGGGATAGTCCAAATGATAGGTATCTATGGCACCTAAGACTAGGTCATATAGCAGAAGATTGGATTAACAAATTGAAGAAAATCAGGCTATTGAGTCTGTTGACTTTCAAGTCATATCCAATTTATGAATCATGTCTTCATGGCAAAATGACTAAGCTCCCTTTTGTGGGACATTGGGAAAGGGTCACGGATCTACTTGCCCTAGTACATACCAATGTGTGTGGCCTATTTAATGTGCTGGCTAGAGGCAACTTTATCTACTTCATAACCTTTATCGATGATTTATCTCGGTATGGGTATGTGTATCTAATGAGACACAAGTCTGAAGCCTTTAAAAAGTTTAAGAAATTCAGACATGAAGTGGAAAAGCAAACTGAAAAATCCATTAAGGTTCTTCGATCAGATTGAGGAGGTGAACATCATAGTCGAAAATTCCTATACTATCTTAAGCAATATGGCATAGTCTCTCAATGGACTCCATCTGGAATACCTCAACTCAACAAAATTTTAGAATGGAGGAATCGGACCCTACTAGATATGGTCTGATCTATGATGAGCTTCACAGACCTCCATGATTTTCTTTGGAGACATAGTTTGTTAACTGCTATATATTTACTGAATAGAATTTTCTCTAAAATCATTCCTACCACATCGTATGAGATATGGCATGGTAAGAAATCAAGTTTGAGTCATCTCAGAATTTTGGGTTGTTCGGCTCATGTCAAAAGATAACAAGTGGATAAGTTAGACTATAGGTCCTTTAGAGTTCGACTCATAGGATATCCTAAAGAGTCATTAGAATATTATTTCTACATTCCAGAAGACCACAATGTCATTGTGAGTCGGCATGCCATCTTTCTTGAAAAATAGTTTATTCAAGATGGTGGCATTGGAAAGCAGATCAAGCTCGAGGAGAAAGTTTCCTAAGAGCAACGAGCTAAGAACCCTATGGAACCAAATCAGGTTGAGACAATACAATCACTACCTCCTCCACCTCATAGATCGAAAAGGATTTTCCATCCCCATGAGAGGTACTTAGGTACTATTTTAGAGAAAATGTTCCTCATAGGTAATGGGAATGATCCTAAAACCTATGATGAGGAGATATCAAATATCGACTCCGAGTAGTGGTTAGAGGCAATGAAGTCAAAAATTGACTTGATGCACTCAAACCAAGTCTGGACCTTGGTAGATCCTCCTAAAGGTATAGTACCTATTGGATGTAAATGGATCTACAAGAGAAAGATTGGTGCAGATGGAAATGTAGAGATATTCAAAGCTAGATTGGCAAAATGGTATAGTCAGCGCGAAGGCATTGACTATCAGGATATTTTTTTGCCAGTAGCCATGCTAAAATCCATCCGCACATTGCTTGTTCTTGCAGTTTATTTTGATTATGAAATATGGAAAATGGATGTGAAAATGGCATTCTTAAATTGATACCTTGAGGAAGATATCTATATGGAACAGCCACTAGATTTCATATCCAGTGATGTTGATCATAAAGTATGAAAGCTGCAAAGGTCCATATATAGACTTAAGCAAGCATCTCGAAGCTGGAATACTCATTTTAATGATGTGATCAAATTATTTGATTTCATCAAGAATGAGGAGGAGCCATGTGTTTTCAAAAAAATTAGTAGGAGCGCTATTGTCTTGCTCATATAGTATGTGGATGATATCCTTCTTATTGGGAATGATATTCTCATGTTGACCATAGTTAAAATGTCGTTATCTAAAGAATTCTCCATGAAAGACCTAGAAGAAGCATCCTTCATTCTAAAAATTAAGGGCTATAGAGATAGACCGAATATGATGCTAGGTCTTTCATAGAAGATGTACATAGAGGAAGTGCTAAAGAGGTTTAGCATGAAAAACTCCAAGAGGAGATTAGTACCCTTCAGACATAAAATTCATCTCTCTAAGAAAATGTGTCCCAACACTCCTTAGGAGATTGAATGCATGAGAAAGATCTCTTATGCTTCAGCAATAGGGAAACTCATGTATGCCATGTTATGTATATGACCTGATATAGCCCATGCTATGAGTGTCACGAGCAGATATCAGTCGAATCCAGGTGAAGAACACTGGACTTCTATGAAATATATCCTTAAGTACATGAGAAGAACTAAGGATATGTTGTTAGATTTTTGTAATGGAGAACTCATAGTCCAGAGGTATATAGACTTGGATTTTATGTTCGATATAGATGATCGAAAGTCGACATCTAGAAGTCTGTTTCTGTGTAATGGTGGTGCTGTCACTTGGAAAAATTTCAAGCAGACAGTGATAGCAGATTCCACCATGGAAGTAGAATACATCACTACATCAGAAGCTACGAAGAAGGTATTCTGGTACAAGAAGTTCACCATAGAGATTGGAGTAATGCCATCGGATGCCATTCCTTTGCACTGTGATAATAATGGCACCATAGCCCTTGCTAAGGAGTCGAGGTCTCACTAGAATCCAAGCATATCGAACGGCGATACCACTTCATCCATGATTATCTCAAGAAAGGTTACATCGAGGTTAAGAGAGTCGACTCCATAGACAATGTGGTAGACCCACTTACAAAGCCGTTGGACCAGTAGAAGATCGAAGTCTACCTTAAGAAGATGGGACTTAGATTTGTAGCCAATTAGCTTTAGGTCAAGTGAGAGTTTGTTGGATATGTGTGCCCTAGAAGCCAGATTGACTGATACTTGTAATACACTTCTTAGGGCAAAATTATAATTTTGACTATAAATAATAAAATTTATTATTTTCTATCATAATGTGTATTTGAAAGTGTCTGTGATACATCCCTTGAGTTAATGGTAATGATAGTTTATAATTTGAAGAGTTGAAAATTTAAGACATGAATTTTCATTATTAACTCATAAAATACTACCAGCCGTAGGATCATAATGAGAATGGTGATTGATTCGAAAGGTTAGTATATGATTGTTTCTTTAGGATAGATGAGTCTTGAGTCTGCGATGTAGAGACACTGGAGTGAGAATAGAAACTCGTTAGAGAATGAGGGCCCTGAGCATGTCCACCTCGAGGAGTCATGAGGAAGTCTACCTTCTCGTCGATGACTGACTCGAAGCTGCAGTGGTTTGTCTGGTTCTTTGACCTAAGGTGCATCGACAGTTCACCTTAAGGATGTTATAGTTTGACTACACCATAACTCGGTCTTCTAGCCATTCAAAATCTTAAGGTGTATGTTGGCTATAGCATGTTCATTGTAGGAATTGAATTGCACCAATAGGAGATCTATCTATCTCGATAGATAAGGAGCAGTCCTATGATGATCATGAGAATTAAGTCCATAAGCCCATGGCCATGGCAGGTTAAAATAATAGAATGAGATTCTATTAGGATTTTCACATTGGACTTGAATTGAATAATTAATTCATATGATGGATATTAGGGTCTAACTAGATCACCTTAACCCTAATCCGGTCGGGACTCAAGATAGAAGAACCTAATCACATAGGTAACTGTATCGAGAGATTCACTTTCAATTCTGATGGGTTGCCACCATATGCTGCTAGGTGTCACTGATGGATTTTGGGAGCAATTAGAATTGTTTGAATGATCGATCATACTAGTTGTCTGAATCAGAAAAGTTTTGATCCATCGGAAGGTATTTCGATGATGTCGATGATAGAGATCGCGACGTATCCCATTACCATAGAGAACTTAACCTAACTGGATCACATAAACAAGAGTTTGGATCTACATATCATCAAATTAGACTAATCTAGTTCAATTGACTTGAATAAGATTCAATTAGGTTCATGAAAATCGTGCTAGCACATGATTGAGCCTAAAGTTCTCCTTTAATAATCATTAAAGCTTGTCTCGACTCAGTCAAATGTGTTTGCACTCACTCAAGAAACTTTACATAGTCTGACTGGAGCTTGTCCAGGATAGAAAAGGATTGTCTTAATTTATGAGATAAATTTGAGACAACAGTTGCCTTTTTTCATCACCTACTAAATCTTGTTTTCAGACATTGGTCAAATGTTGACCCTGGATACTTAGACATCTGCCCATATGTCATGCACCTATAAAAGAGTACCAGAGCCTTGTCCCCCTACTAAAAAGTAGGTAGAAAGAGGGCACATGCCTAGGGAGGCATGCACTCCACGAGGATAAAAGATGGAGTCCCATACGATGGGAGTCCAGGTTGCTTCAATGGATTAAACTCTGTGGTGCCAAGAAGTCTTGTTTGACCTAGTCATCACACCACCTAAGAAGGGTTTTGAGGGTCTCTTATCTGATTGGATTAGATGATGTCATCCCACCAATCAGATTTAGATCTGATTGCACAAAGGGGCATGATTGGCCGAGATGATGTGGCACTGCATGGCGCAGCAGGGTCTATATAAAGCCTATCTGCGCCTAGAATTTATTGCTTCTGCCTTTAGCCCATGCCATAAAGCTTGTCTCCCTCCTTTTCCATGCCACCCTTTGGTCCTCTCTCTTCTCTCCTCGCCCAAGAGGTTTTGGGCATGAGTAAGGTGCGATCCAAGCAAGTGAAAGGTGCCAGCAAAGGTAGAATGCAGCACTGCTGTAAGAGACAAGGGTTATTCTTCAAAAGGAGTTTTGAAGACCTTCAAGATTAGATCTAGATCTAATTTTTGGAGGATTGATTGAGAAGGAGAAGATCTCTAGATCCTGTCCGAGTGGATACCGGTAGAGGCCAGGCGCTTGCATGGCTACATCCAGAACCTCAGGCAAACATCAAGATCATCATAGGATAATTGGATTTTTCAAAATAAAGATATAATTAAATTAGATTTAATTTTTATTTTATTTTTATTATCAAATCAATAAGATCAGATCTGAAGAGTCTCAAATCTGATTAGGATCTTAGAAGCAAAATTTTTGAAATATCCTTCTTGATCCAATCAGATCTAGACAAACCTGATCTGAAGAATAAGATTTTTCCCTTCAGTTCGGATGGCTGCCTACAATCGAAGGGTGGCTAGATACTATAACTCCAGAGTCAAAAATAAAATGTTCAGAGTGGAGGACTTGGTGCTTCGACGAGCAGCCATCTCTTAGCCTCAGAATCAGAGGAAGCTCATCCTAAATTGGAAGAACCCTACGAGATCAAAGAAGCCGTCCGACCTAGGACGTACTATTTGAGGGAGTTGGGAGGAGCAAGTCTATCCCAACCATAAAATTTGAAAAATCTATGGATGTATTACCAATGATTTGGTTGCAATAAAATCTTTCTACTTTAACATCCTAATCTTTATCGTACATCTATAATGGTGGAGAGTTACCTCCCAAACTTGATCATGCAATGAGTGCAACCATGTTAGGAATAGAAGGAGGATCTCATCCTAATGTGAGCAAAGTCGAGGGTCTCGTAAACTTAAGATGAGATGAGGAAAGAAGCCCTAACAATGGTCCTAATGTGCCCCTACATCCATGTTAGGAATAGGAGGACCTCATCCTAGCACGAGCAAAGTTGAAGGCCTCGTTAACTTAAGACAAGATGTGGAGAGAGACCTTAACAATGGTCCTAATGTGCCCCTACAGCCATGTTAGGAATAGGAGAAGGATCTCGTTCTAATATTAGCAAAGTTGAAGGCCTCATTAACCTAAGATGAGATGAGGGAAGAGGCCCTGACAATGGCCCTAATGCATCCCTATAGCCATGTTAGGAACAGGAGGATGAACCTCGTCCTAACATGAGCAAAGTCGAAGGCCTCATTAACTCAAGATGAGATGAGGGAAGAGGCCCTGACAATGACCCTAATGTGTCCCTACAACCATGTTAGGAATAGAAGAAGGACCTTATCCTAACATGAGCAAAGTCGAGAACCTCATTGACTAAAGACAAGATGAGGGGAGAGGCCCTGACAATGGCCTTAATATGCCCCTATAGCTATGTTAGAAATAGGAGGAGAACCTTATCCTGACATGAGCATAGTAGAAGACCTCATTGACCTTAAGATGAGATGAGAGGAGAGGCTTTGATAATGGCTCTAATGTGCCCCTGCAATCATGTTAGGATTAGGAAAAGAACCTCATCCTAACATGAGTAAATTTGAGGACCTTGCTAACCTAAGCTGAGGAAAAAAGGGGGCCCATCTAGTGGTCCCAAACGAACTCCCAACCTAAAGCAAAGGGAAGAGAGAAATCCTATCACCGATCCTTACAAGCGTTTCTCCTACGACTACCCGACCATATGAGATGCAAGAAGAAAAATCATGCTCAGATCCATGAAAAGAATCTCAGATAGGTATCCACAACAACTACTTCATCGAAAGACAACACAAAAGAAAGATAATGTAGGGAAAATGAAGCCACAAGCAAGCATTGAGTTCATGTAAGGTGAATAATGGTGAAGAAAGGTACTATTTCATTGCATATGTTAAGTTTGTTACAGGCAAAATGAAAGTCGACAAGATTGATTATACAAGTCTATTACAAGCAAGATGAAGGTCGGTGAAACTGATGACATGAATAGAAAGAAGAAAGGAAAAAGGGCCAAGTCCTAAGATGGACTACACTCTTCAGACTTTGGGCTATCGACCCTAGCCATCACCAATGCCTGTTTCAACCTGCAGATCTCCTCCTCAAGTTCTTTCTTTTTGTATAAACCATCTATATACATCCTGTTGGCATGTTCGAACTTGCTCTCAGACTCCTGCCACTACTTTCGTAAGACTTTGGACTCGACCTCCATGTCCTTCACGGCTTGATGCTCGCAGGTCAGCTAGAGCTTTAACCACTGGACCTTGGCCTTCTCCTTTCTGACCACTTCTGAGAGCTCACCAATGGTCCTCTTCAGGGAGGCAATCTCCTCTGACTCGCCACATGCACCAGCCTGCCGACTGCTTTATAACCATCCCCAAAAGTAAGAAGCCTCATCTCTAGCGGCCTTCAACTCACTTTTGAGCCAGGACATCTTCTCTGCCCAGGTTATTCGGTAGCTATTATGCTAGTTCTCAATAACCTGTAGCTGCTTCTGAAGCTGGAATAATTTTTTGGATCAATTTCAGTCATACTGGGTCTTATCAGTAGACCGTGGCGAGCTCCCTTCAAAGAGATGGATTTTTTTCTTTGCCTTCTTGAGATCGGCTTCAAGGGAGCTAACCTTCGTCGTTAGCATCCAAGACTTTTCACTAGCACTTTTTTGGAGTTCAGCAAGCTCTCTCTCAAGGTTACCCTTTTAGATGCCGAAGCTCACTGTATCCTTCATGCGTTAGTTTCAGAGGCAAGTGACTTCTTTGGTCGCCTCCGAGGCATTCTTCCGAGAAGCCTGAAGGCCGTCCTCTATCTTTTTCAACTTCTTCTTTAGATGATGGACTTCCTTCTTCAAGCTCTTTATCAAAGGCTTCAGCAGGACTCCCTGAGATAAGGGATCGGTGTAGGTTGGAGATGGCGGGTTATGACCCAGGTCGGTGGGAGGATATTGGCTAACATACAACATAGCACCAATATGAAGAAAGGTATAGATGAAAGAAAATTCATTTTCATTTAACTAGAAACTTTTAGGTATAAAGCAAGTCAACAAAGAAAAAGAAAAAGATATAACTACTCGAGGTCCACAACCTCGAGGGGTATAGTGGTAGAAGAAGTTGGGGCGCTCTCGATAGGCTTGGGCACCTCCACAGCAGGCTCAGTAGAACAAACATCGGCCCTAATGCTGGATGGTCCCGCTTCATCGTCGGCCTCCTCCTCTTCTTTTAAGAAGTTGAGGTCGAGCTTGAGGAAGCTCCGAGCCACCCTGCCTTCATGGAGCTCAAAGCCCTTGATGAGCACCTCTTGGCTGAAGGCGATGTTCAGGTCCATCATTTTGGGGGAGGCCTTGAACTCCTCCATAACTTGGGCCACCACCTCCAAAATAGACTTCACCAATTGGGGCTCCAGCTCGGCGACCTTGAGCTTGGCTTTTTTCTTCTCCTCTTCCTCCAGAGCAAATGCTGCCTTGAGTCCGACTGAGATGAACTCCTCCCTTCGAAGTGTGCCACGTAGGCTCTTACTTTCTGCCATCTTCTCCCCTATGAGGCGCTCAGCCTCGACAGTCATTACCTGAAGGTAATTGATCTCGGCCTGAAGGTCTTTCCAAACCTTCAGCACCTCTGCCTCCAGGCAATTTGCCCTCTTGAGGTGGGCAAGCATGTGGTGGCCTGACTGCCATGAATAGGTCACTATAAGGTGAAGGAAGAAAGGGTGAGAAAATGAAAAAGAAGTATGGCAAGATGATTTTCCTAAGGATAATCTCGAGAGACCTCCAGACGAATTGCCTCTATTCAAGGTCGGCCAGGTGGTCCACCTCCTCTAACTAGGCAAACCTATCAGTTAAATCCCAAACGATGTTTGGGTTATCGAATGGGTCCACCCCCTGGCCTTCACTACTGCCCCGACTGGGCTCGTCCGGGTGCACCTTACGAGCCTTCTTCATGATGGTTGCTTTTCCCTTCCTCCTCTCCTTCTCTTTGTCAGTAGGAGGATCGGGTGCGCAATCCCCAACGGGGAGATTCGCAGGCTTGGGGGGAAGAGATTCCCCTTCAGCGACGATGATGCGGACGATCGGGATGGCCTCGTCTCCCGAGTGGACCTCAGGAGTAGCATCGATAGTGACAGAAGCCATAGGATTAGAGGTGCCGACCTTTGCTTATTTCAAGCTCTCGCCTGGGGCCTTCCCCTTTCTTTTTTTCTGGGCATAAAGGCCCTTGGTGAGCCTCTCTGCGACATCGATGTCCATTTCTGCAGCAAAGAAAGGTCCTAATCAGCCATGGTGTGTGTAAAATTTCATAAGAGTCCAAACATATATACAGACGTAATTAATACCCTTGGGGTCGAGAGGACTCAGACCGAAGTTGAATAAGGTCTACTCCCTTAAAAGCTTGGGGGGACTGGGAGCTCGGTACACCTTGAGCCTATTAGATGACTTGAGGTTGGCTCTGTCCAAGCTAGGGCCTCAACAGAAGGATTCCCTAAGGAAGCCCCAGGAAGGAAGGTCAAGCAGCAAGGTTGGGCATTGAATGAAGAAGTACTTCTCCTTTCAATTATGAATGAAAGAAGGAGCATCTTTCAGCAACCCCTTCTTACCGAATTGAGGGGAGAAGTACCACTGGTCCTTTATGGAAGGATGGCATTTGAAGGTATAGAAATTTTAGAATAATGAGACAATCAGCCCAACTTCTATCAGATAGTAGAGGAAAAAAAAACCTATCACGAACCAAAAAAAGTTCGGCACAATGAAGGCAAAGGAGATGTTCAAGAACCGAAAGAGGACAACTACAAAGGGGGGCAGCGGAAGTCGAAGCCCAGCATGCAAGGTCTCTAGGTATAGGCAAAATGGACCAATCGTAGGTGAGCTGGCATGCTCGTCCGACCCAAGAAGCTTGAGGTCGTACTCGGGGGGAACCCCATATTGGATGCAGATCAACAAAAGGTCATTCGAAGTCAAAACCGAAGGGATGGTATCCGGAATAAAAGATCGGTGAGACATGTTTCTAGGCTCAAACTTGGCCAAGGGTGTGAGATCTAGGAAGGCCAGTGTGGACAAGCTCCAAGAACCACCAGAATGGGAGGTTTTGAAAGACATTCAAATCTAAATAAAATCCTAGAAAAACCCCCAAAAATCAAGAAAAAATACACTATAAAAGCTTCTACCAGAGAAATCGAAAGAGTAAGAAGAAAAAACATGCTAGAAAAATCAAAAATAGGTGATAGGAGGCTAACCTAAGTCGACTGAGATGGACAAAGAAGCGGTGAGCACAACGAACATCAAATGGAGGAGCACCGAAAATCAGGGAGGATGCGGGGAAGAATCGGTGCTCTCATGCAGGAAGAAGGCAAGGGCTTAGGAGGGAAGAAGACTCAGACAAGAATGAATTTTGGAGGAGAGAGAAGGTCTTAAAATGCTAACGGCAATCCAGGGCAGTTATGATTGCAGATCTCATTCGATTGACCTATGTGCGTCGCGTGTCCCACTCATCATGGCAAGAAAGTGGCAACGAGCAGGACTTTAATTATGCCGTACCTAGGGCAGTGTTGCGATGAAAAATTTGAAGGGTTGCCTTCTCAAAGTTATTTCAAATTTAATGAGTCTAAGAGCCGATGCGGTAGATGCCAAAATGTCTCTTCCGAATAGATGTGGGAAAAGAAAAGAACTTCGGCAGCCGCATCCATACTCCCTTCTTTCGAATTTCAAACTCGAGAGTAGGAGAACTATTTTTGGGGATAAATATGCTCCGATCGAAGTTTGGCCAGAGTGTCTGACCATTGAATTAGCCCACTCATTATCAATGCTCAGGGATAAGCTTCCACCGAATTCGTAAAACCTTCCAAACTCTATTAGCAGTCGAACTCCTGCCACACTTCTCCTTCAACCGAAATCCTACAGTAGTCGAACTCCTACCGGACTTCTCTTTCAGCCAAACTTCTTCAACAGTCGAACTCCTTTAGCAGTTGAACTCCTACCGGACATCTCCTTCAATCGAACTTCTTCAGCAGTCGAACTTCTGCCAGACTTCTCATTCGGTCGGACTCTTTCAGTAGTCGAATTCCTGCCGGACCTCTCCTTCAGTCAAACTCCTTCAGTGGTCAAACTCCTGCCGGACTTCTCCTCCAGTCAAACCTCTTCGCCAGTTGAACTCCTTTTAGATTTCTCCTCCTTCAAGCCAGACTTCTCCCCCCAATTGCTTGAAGGGCTTCACTCGATCGAGCTTCTCTTAGATGCTCCCAGTGGGATTTTGTCCAAACCCCTTCCAGTAGCCCGAAAGGACCTTGATGCATGCCTCTACTATCCCATTCAAACTTCAGCTATCAGGTCCCAATAAGCTAGCACATCACGGCAATAGACACTATCCTCTATAACAAACTTCACATGGCCCCGAATAGCCAACTATCAGACTGTTGCGATTGTCACTATCAATTTGTTATAAGCTCCATCTATTTAAGAAACCCTCCTAATATGCCTTCTTCCCTAAGCTCTCTTTTTCATCTCGATAATCTATCACTTTTTTTCTTTAGCACTCCATTTTTATTGGCCGAAAGAGCTAACTTGATCATCGGAGGGTCTTGCCAGAGCTACTACCCCTGACTCCGAGCGAGACTTTTTTTGCAGGTCATCGACGATGACCTCATCCTCTCCGACTCCAATATCAATTTTGGCATCAACCAGATTTTGCACCAATATTACCTAATGGTCGGATAGGTCAAATATATAAAGCAAGATTCTAGAACCCATGGGGATATGGTTTTTGTTTAATTCATCCCCTTTACCACGAATGCTCATAGGACGACTCAGGATTTAACTATCAACTCAAAATAAATCATCCATATTATATTTTAAAATATCAAATCCATCACATGGATTATCCTAACTAAGGTTTTGCTAAATTGAAATATAATGATGCACTTTCTTGAAACTCTTAGAGCGATCAATCCTTGAAAGAAAAACTGCCATAGGATCGACCAATCCCTGAAGGAAAAACTACCATAGGATCGATTTAATTGGATTAGGTCATGCAGTAAAATTTTAAAAATTTTAAACCTTGATCTGATTAGATCTAAGAGTTCTCAGATCTTATTAGATAGATCTAAAATATAAAATAAAAATTATGATATCAAATACCACCTGATTTGGGTGAACTGTTCACCTGCAGCGATGATATGATCACTGATGGTGGTTCTGATTGTAGCCACGCACGTGCTTGGCCTTTACCAGCATCTACTCAGGTCAGATCAGGAGGTCTTCTCTGTCTAGATCTGATCTTAGAAAATCAGATCTGAAACTTCACATATGCATCTTCAATCCGATCTCCGACAGCAACTTGAACGTCACATGATCAGGGACTCCTGATGTAGTCTTCACAGTAACAGCACTTCGACTCTCGATTGTTGATCCGCCCAACTCTTGGATGTGGAGAAGAAGGAGAAGAGGAGGAAGAGAAAGCATGGAGGAGGAGAGATAGAGTGTGAGCATGAGTAACGGAATGGCCAAAATATTTGGCCTAGGTCCCTTTTTATAGGCAAAAAATAGTAACCCAGAACTCTTGGGCTTCCCGATGTTTGACCAGATCAAACTTTGAGAAGCAAAAGGACTCCACTCAAGGCCCATGCCCCATCTAATTTTCATGAGCATTTTATCACACAAAATCTCATTGAAATGTGCACCACTTATTTGAAGGAAAATCCTGATTTCCCGGATCAGGTTCGTTCAAATCTGAACAGATCAAGAGATATATTTCAAAATTTTTCTCTTGGATCTATATCAGATCTGGAATGTTTCAAATCTGATTCTAATTATTTTAATAAATAAAATAAAATAAATATAAATTAAATCAAATTTAATTTACCTGATTTGGGTAATCCTATTATCCTGTTGATGATCCTATTTGCAGCGGAAGATTCTGGATCTAGCCA